>ML179089.1:34560-71516 GCA_004369135.1 Dendrothele bispora CBS 962.96 | reverse complement strand
GAAAGAGCTTATAGGCTTAAATCGGACATAACGGGTTGACGGATAGCTATTGCCATCTGACCGGACCAACGTCTAGGTCTAATTGGTAACTAAAGGCATTCACGGGAAGTTCTGCAAGCGGATACAGTAAAATCCGACAGGAACAGGAGCAGTAATTTTGCTTCCGTGGCTGATAAACACTGGACACGTAGGAGGAAAAAGATAGACACGTAGTGGACACGTAGAAAACGGATGCGTGGAGGCATCAACCAGCCAATCATAAGAACTGATTTTGAAGTGATCCGATGGAGTCATACCGGATGCACGGAAAAATGGTGCTTTATCATGGGTGGAGTCATACGATAGTAGCGGATAGCCAGGGCCGGTTCAACACTGACACGTAGCAAAATCCGATCCAAAAGGTTGATTCAACTTAACCTAATATTTTACATACGAATATGGACTTGAACGCACATATGTTAAAATCGGACTTTAGTTTTATTTTTGTTTTGCCTCCCAAATTACAATATAAAGTAAAAGAAAAATGTAAATCTCTCGATCTCTCTACTGTCTACTGTTTCTGTATTTTTCTTGTGACTATCTCACTCCTCGTAGTATAAAAGGCCTGTATGTATATACCAGAAATTCAGATTACTCGCCAGATAGCACAATTTAAGTGTGACAGCGCTCGGGGACACTGTGGTCTACAGTTGATAGCAGTATAAACGTCCACGGTATTGCAAAGTCAGATTTAATCTCCGTCTTGTGTACTAGTCTCAGTGTTGTGATTGCACTTAATAAAGTTTCATTTTCTTATACTTTTGCCTAGTTCTTGTCTACTGTGACTTGACTAGTAAGGGTGAAAAGTACAGTTTCCGAATCAGCAGAGCATTGCTGGTGGCTGGGCTTTTCAAAATTAGAGTTTCTTGGCGGTCGGCTTAGTGACAGCACTTTGCAGTTGAGATCTCTGAGTCTACCGAGACTATAATTTCCGCATACCTCGTAGTGCTAGTGCCCGTGTGCATAGTATTGCAACTTTCCGTTTATCCTACTTCCCCGAGTGTTGTAGAGTTAGACATCAATAAAATTCATTTGATATACCAAGCGTTGCGTTCTTGAGAACCTATTTTGATCAGTGTCGGATTTTATTTAAAATCGGACTTTGTGATTTAGTTGAAGAATCAATCCGTTTCGAAGGAGTCAGAGTTTATTTCGATATACTCTACCTTGTCAGTACACTCTAAAGTTACTTGATAAAGGATCCTATCTCCGAACCCCCGAACTAACATACGTTGGTTTAACTTGCTTGACATAACTAGCCTTTGTGTTGTTTGTGTTGTGTGGTTGTGTGTGTGTTTTTGCGCTCATAGCTGCTAGTGTTCTCATAGCGAGTTTCCCCTGCGTTTTACCGATCGCTGGATTTGGCTCACAGGTGAAGTAACCTTGTCCGAATATTCCCTGATTCGAGTAGTCTTTGACGCCGTCACTGAGGAATTTGTTATCCAAGCTTCGAGACCTGTTTACCTCACTGGTTATCACACACCCTTGCCCCCGACAATTATCCCTCGCTCCCATCTCCGTTTGTTCTACAACTGTAGCGGAGACGTCATTGCACAAGTAACACCTGTGAACACAGAAAACCTGGTGGATGTCCCGTAAAGGCTCTAGATCTAGGCCGGCATTGAAACTTCCATCTCGCACAAACTCCCCTGCCCCTGCCCTTGCATCCTCCTCTGCTCAACAATCGACCCCCCCACTGTCCAACATAGGACCCAAACGCCCTGACCTTATCTGCGCCCGTTGCGCACACATCTTTGACTCCACTGAACTAAGAGACAGATACTTCCTGAAAGACCCCAAAGCCCGCAAAGAGTGGACACTGTGCCCACAACAACCGTGCCCAAATAGGTACGGCCAACTAAACTACTCAGTGAACGCCGATTGGGCAGCACTTCCTGCCCTACCCCAAGAAACCTTTATCCGTGAACGTGTAAACACACCACCACCTCGAGACCCTTCCTCTTCTCCTCGTCGCGGACAATTGACCACTCCCTCTCCCTTATCTGATTGTCCTCCCCCGGATCCCGAAACATCCATTGTTGAACCACCGCCGCCACCACCTCTGCCTCCGACAACTCCACCAGCCACCATGTCCGCTCCTGCTAACTCTACCCCGATGAATGGCGAAAGGGGTGAGAAACCCGAAGACTTCATGGGCGAACGCGCCAAGTCTCGACATTGGCTTGCGTTGTTTCGTAATTACCTCCGCCTAAACCAAGCCCGTTACCCCTCAGAGGAGGACAGGGTCTCTCTCTTCCTCTCATTCTTCAAGGGAGACGTTGGAGGGCAATGGGCTGAAGCCCGGTTGATGGAGTACGATGATGATCAGGATGACAAGGATATTGAAGCCGCAGATAAATGATGGACCACGTTGAGCAGCATCATCGAGAGGTTCAGGACTGACTTCAAACCCACTGCCCATGACATCGCCGCTCATACGGCCATTGAAACCATTAGACAAGAAGGGAAACTCATGGACTTAGATGAGTATAATACCTTCTTTGAGACATACGCTAATGACTTGGGCTTTGATGAGACGGCACTCCTGTACTTCTACAAGAAGGGACTTCACCCCAAGCTAGTCGACCGAGTCTCGAACACCTACCCTCTCCCCGAAGGTCTTGTGGCATACAAGACTAGAGCTATGGAGCTCCAGCAGGAGTACCTTGCCTGTCGTGCTGAAAGGGCTCGCTGGAATCCGCCTCACACCACCAGACCTTCGGGCAATGCCCCACCGACCGGACGAGCAGCCACTGCCTCCATTAACGCTCTCATGAGCACTGAACCAGGTGCTCGCCCCTACTCTGCCCCAATTTCTAAACTGACACCCGATGAACGACAGAAACTGATCAAGGAGGGGGCCTGCTTTAGATGTAGGCAACCTGGACACATTTCCAACCAATGTCCATTGTTCAATAGAGGAGCTCCGAGACCTCCCTCTAGCTCCTCTGGCGGGTCTGGCCGTGCAATCTGAGCCGTCGACACTCTGAACCCTAACAGTGAAACGGCACCAGTGGCAGACCCTCGTGACGCGATAAAGGACATTTCGGACCTGGTAGCCAGGGTGCGAAGTTTGCAAGGAGAGGAAGAGGAACAGGCAGCTGCGTATCTCAAGGACATTACTTCTTCATTGGATTTTTGAAACACTCCCCTGCCACGTCGTCAGGAGGAGTTGTATGTTTTACCGGACAATTTGTTAATCGATATACTGCATTGAGGACTCTCTGTGAGCGTACATTCCCTTCTGAGATAAGAATGTCAAGAGTCACCTGGAACAAACAGATACCCTCGATCACCCTTCAATGCCAATTCATTAGCAAATTAACTGGTAGAAAAACTCGATGTAGAAGCCTTGATTGACAGCGGTGCGGAAGGAATTATTATGAACCGCCGCTTTGCCCAGAAAAACAACTTTACCCTACTCCCCTTGCCAAAACCCTTTCCGGTCCGAAACGTGGATGGATCCGAGAACGTCATGGGCTGGATCCGTCACTACACCATCCAGAAACTTCGAATCTATTCGCAGGACCAGAAATCTCACCACGATGAAGACACGGAGTTTTACATAACTGACATCGGTGACAACGACATCATTCTCGGTAGTGATTGGTTACATGAACATAACCCAGAAATCAACTGGACAAACTACGAAGTTGCCCTGACGCGATGCCCAGGTCTCTGCATGACCAAGAAACCAGTAATGTCAAAGCCACAACACAGAAATGACCCCAAGACTACGATTAAAACGGCCCGAACCCAAGATGATCATCAGGAGTATCATGTCACCTGGAAGGAGCCTGAGGGACGTTCAAAACTGGTACCCCAACCCAAAGTTGCAGGAAGAAGACGACCCAATGCCATCCGACCATCTCGTCAAAAGACTGTAGACGCCCCGATGTTTAGTGAAGAAGACGAAGAAGAGGTGGAAGTCCCAGAACAGTGGACTCGACAGATCATGAGAATGCTCTTTGGTGGTGAAAAGGAAAACCCGGTGCAAGAATCATCTGAATCAGACAGTCCCGAGGTTCACGTCCGTGCCACCTTCACTAAAGCACAGGAACTTGCCGAAGAAGCACACAAGAAAGATGCCGAGATACCCATAACTGAGAAGATACCGCCGCAGTATCACGAGTTCTTGTCCATGTTCGACAAACAGACCTCAGAGCGTTTACCCATTCGAGGAGAGTGGGATCATGCTATCAACCTGAAGCAGGACTTTAAACCAAGACCTTGCAAAACATACCCACTCTCCCCAGTTGAGCAGAGAGAACTCAACACTTTCCTAGACAAGAATTTGGCAAAAGGCTACATCCGACCATCGAAATCCTCCATGGCGAGTCCCTTCTTCTCCGTGAAAAAGAAAGATGGGAAGTTACGCCCTGTACAAGACTACCGAGTACTGAACAGTGGGACAATCAAAAACGAATACCCCTTACCACTTATACCGGAATTGGTGGATAAGCTTAAAGGCGCACGAGTTTTCTCAAAGGTGGATCTTCAATGGGGTTATAATAAGGTTAGGATCAAGGAGGGTGACGAGTGGAAGGCCGCCTTTAAGACGAACAGGGGACTGTTTGAACCCACGGTGATGTTTTTTGGTCTTATGAACTCCCCAGCAACGTTTCAGGCAATGATGAACACCCTTTTTAAGGATCTTATCGACTCAGGAAAGGTGGTCATCTACATGGACGACATCCTCATATTCACGGAGACCCTGGAAGAGCATCAGCGTATTGTCAAACAGGTGTTAGAACGCCTGAGCAAACATGACCTTTATGCAAAGCCGGAGAAGTGCACGTTCGAAGCTGAGTCAGTCAAATTCTTGGGCTTGATCATTTCATACAACACCCTAGCTATGGACCCAGTTAAGGTGTCCGGAGTCACCGGCTGGCCAACCCCACGTTCCATGAAGGAAGTTCAAGGCTTTCTTGGATTTGGAAACTTTTACCACTGGTTCATAAGGGATTTCTCGAAAGTTGCCCGTCCTTTGTTCAACTTGACCAGGAAAGACCAGATTTGGGATTGGAATGATGACGCCCAAAATGCCTTCATGGCACTCAAAGATGCGTGCACATCCTCCCCTGTGTTACTGATGCCTGATCATACTAAGCCATACCGTGTTGAAGTGGATGCCTCAGATTATGCCACTGGTGGAATTTTATCACAGCAAGGACCAGACGACAAATGGCACCCAGTTGCATTTCTGTCAAAAGCTCTCTCAGAAACGGAACGAAACTATGATATTCACGACAAGGAGCTGTTGGCCATTATACGTGCATTGGAAGCTTGGAGACATTATCTTGAAGGAGCTGCCCATCGAGTTGAGATCTTGACAGACCATAAGAACCTCGAGTATTTCACCAAATCCCAGAAGCTGAGTAGACGACAAACCCGAATGGCGCTCTTCCTCACTCGCTTTGACTTCACATTGACTCACAAACCAGGAAGTTTCAATCATAGTGATCCCTTGTCCAGGAGACCTGACCATAAAGAGGGGGTGGAAATGGACAACAACGATCGAGTGCTGCTGGACCCAAAGTTTTTCAAAGTGCGAGCCACGAGACCAGGAGAAGTCACGGCGCTTGGAGATGTTGAACTAAGGAGGAGAATTAGAGAATGTCGCACAAAGGACACTGAAGTCGTGAATGCCCTTGATGTTATCTTGAGAAATGGACCACGCTCGCTGGCGAAAAGCCTACAGGAATGGAACTACAAGGACGGGATCGTGCTATTCAGAGGAAAGATCTACATACCCTATGACATCCAACTACGTCGTGACATAGTCAAGCAATGTCATGACAGCTTGACTGCGGGACACCCAGGTCGGTTCAAGACATACGAACTGGTTAGTCGAGAATTCTGGTGGCCCAGTATGTCCGTCTTTGTCCGAGATTATGTCAACAGTTGCGCTACCTGCCAATTAACCAAGGCAAACAACCATCCAAACCACATACCTTTAATTCCAAACGAGACCCCAGAACGACCTTTTGGAACAATCACCAACAACTTCATCACTGACCTACCTGAAGTCGATGGGTACAATGCAATACACGCCGTGGTGGATAGCCTCACCAAGACAGTGGTCGTGACACCTTGTCGGAAGGACATTGACAGCAACGGTACAGTGGATATCCTGATCAACAACACATGGAGAAGATATGGTCTATGGGATAAAATGATATCTGACCGTGGACCACAGTTTGCGAGCAAGGTAATGAGAGGTGTCCATGACAAACTAGGGATCACTTCCACATTGAGCACAGCCTACCACCCACAAACTGACGGAGAAATGGAGAGATATAACCAAGAGCTAGAACAGTATCTGCGGGTATTTTGTGACTACCGTCAAAACGACTGGGTGAGGTACCTTCCGTACGCCGAGTTCTGCCATAACACCCGAGTACACTCTGCCACAGGAAAATCACCATTTGAGTTGTTACATGGATCCCTACCCCCGTTTATTCCCCTCTGTTAATCCAACCTCTAACGTCCCGAGTGTGGAAGAACGACTCAAAGCGCTGGATGCTCTCAGAGAAGAATTGAAGGCTAGCCTGAACACAGCGGCAGAATTGATGAAACGACAAAATGGAGACCACCTAAAGCAGGGCAAGAAGTTCAAAGTCGGTGATAAAGTGTTATTGGATGGAAAGAATTTGAAAACCACAAGGCCTAAAGCTAAGTTGTCAAATCGTTGCCACGGCCCATTCGAAATCACTGAAGTAATAGGCCCAGTGAACTATCGACTGAAACTTCCGTCATCATGGTGTATTCACCCAGTATTCCATGCATCGCTACTTGTGGAGTTTACCGAAACCAAAGCTCACGGTCCAAAATTCACGGGCACCCCAGCAGAACTACTGCCTGAGGACGAGGAGTACGACGTTGAGGCCATACTAGACTCACGCCTGACGAGAAACCGACGCGGAGTCCAGTACCTAGTCAAATGGCTCGACTATCCAGACTCGGAAAACTCCTGGGAACCAGCATCTGGACTACGTGGAGTAACAGACCTCATTGCGAAATTTCACCAGGACCATCCAGAAGCATACAAAATCCGATCCTTTGACTATGCTAACTCGAGACTACATCCACTTGGCCTGACAATGGCTGACATCTGGGACTCTACACCAGTGCTCCAGGCGCAAGCACGTCCTAAAGAGGGGGTAATGTCACGAACCGTATCAATCCTTTTTCCTCCATCGAGACCCCAGACACAGTATTACTTCACCATCGCACCATCATCACAGAAGCCTGGAGTCAAGGCTGTTCAGATCAGAAGATAGAAGCAGAAGTCACCTCGGTTACCACATCTGCTTCTCCCATCAGTTACCTTGTTCCTTCCTTTGTTACCTTCCATCAGACAACTCACAGTCTTTTCCACCAATACTTCGTCTCCGTGATACCTTGTCTTCCATATCCCTTGTTCTCTACAGTATAAGTACTCACAGACATTGTAGGTAGTTCCCCAGTCCGTTCACTTTGTCTCTACACCATACGATCACCTACGCTGTATTGAGCCTAGTCAGCTCACTCAATTACTTCTCTTTATATTTCTATCTATCTTTTCTCTCTCTCTCTCTTGTCTTGTCTTGTGTGACTTGAGTGGCGCCCTCATTGAGAGTGATCGTTCCCGACACTCTGACCACTTGGATATCGTCGTTGGAGACCCGATTGGCAAGTAGAGACTCTGGTTCACCTTCAGCAGCTCAAGAGCCCATATTTCTCACTTATTACGATGATTACCATGGAACGCCTGTGCCAGATGTTGGAAAACTCAAGATGAGCGTTCAGCAACACCAACATACTTGAGAAGTCAGTCAGGGTACTACTACTAAGCTCTTTCTTATCTCAAGGGATTCAATGTCTTGTACGGTCAAACAGCTCGTCATTCCAGATTGAACGATTAACTTGTTTTTTTATTATAATCAGAGCTCTCAGATTTTACACCGGTCATCAAGAACCAATGGAATCCGCCCAATGGTGGGAGCAACAAGGTGCAAAACAACAAGGAATCAAAAAGAGCTATAACGACGCTGGCATCTATGCTGTCCCAAATGCTGCAAAAATCATTCCCCCCAAATTCTAATGCTACCCCCCGTATCAAGAATGACCTCCCCCGTATTGAAATGATCTCCCCCGTATTGAATGAGCTCCCCCGTATTAAATTAATCTCCCCCGTATTGGAACCATTAATAGAGAACCGTTGGCTCCACTGAATTAAATGTCGGCATGTTCACGTGTCATTTGAATTGAAAACTGAATTGCGGAGCCAACGGTTGGCTTTGCACAAACTCTCTAATGATATGATAGTTATTATCGGCAAACTATCGGCATAGTATCGGCATTGTAAATTGAATAGAGTGAACTTCAATTTTCAAACTCCACATCAAACTTCTCATTATCTAAGCTAAACAGAGGCCGACTTGCGCAGGTGGCTGTGTCGTTTTTCCGATTTTCATTTCGGTGTTTTCTAAGAAACATTTGACCTACGCTGCAGCGGAAACCCAAATTTTGAAGTTCATATTACCTTAGGACCCCCGTTTATACCCTGAGAGGTCTGGTCAAAAGTCCGGACAAATTTTCGAAATTTTGGCCAAAATTTTAGGTCATAGTCCGGACAAAATCGAGGTCTGAACACTGGAGGTTAGAACCTCAGTCCGGACAAATTACATTGGAGGCCACAAGGTTTGGTCAGAGTCCGGACAATGAAGGACAAGGATGAAATAAAAGGAAATAAACCACACACTATTAGTAAACCAGCACTTGGTAAAACAGACAGATTTAGACACTAGTAAGTAGTTCTTGTAATTTGGAACAATGCATTAATTGCGGAGGACAAGAACAAAAATGGCAGTCTGCTACAGTAGGCTACAGTAGGCTACAGTCTACTTCAGTGAAATTTGCGACTAGATAGACTTATTTATCTTTGATCAATAATCCGGACAAAGTTTTTCTCTGACTGAGGTGATGACTATGCCACGGGATCCGAAGCAAAATTAAATCGCGGAAACTTGCCGTGATTTTTGATTGCCACGCACACTTATGTCATTTTTTGACCTTCCGCAACGCACTTTCAGCGTGACGTGACATGTCAAAAGTCGCAACTCCAGCTCACATCCGCAAACTTGTTGAGGCAGGGAACATTCGAAAACTGTCTTTCAATTTTATGATTTATAATATATATCTTATTAGATACTGCTTGATCAATAAATATAAATCCTAACGACGTATTTTTATCTATGCAAATATATGATTGTAAATGTCAAGTGCTTGAACCCACATCTCCCCTCTAGGATGCCAAATTTCATCAGGAAGGTCAACTTTGAGTTGCCGAGTCCCCTTTCTGGTACATTTAATATACCAGTATGATGGATATGCTTCATTTTCCCATTCAGCCATGAGAATATTATAGCCTGATGGAAAGATCTTTTGTTGACAAACTTGTCCAAAACTTTGTTCAAAAATTTCCCTGCGTAATGGGGAGTCAGAAAATGTATCCACAACTCTAGGTACCTTTACTGCTTCGGCATTAAACTTGCTATCATATAAAGATACTAATCGACCATTGCTAATACCAAGGCTACTATCTGCTACTATCCGTGAAGGCTCAGATCATGTGCATTAAGGATAAGCAAGCGATTGATCTGATGGGACTAGATAGTGCTCGTGAGGCCTAGGCTAGTCGTGATGTTTTGGGGTTATGCACTATGTCCTTCGAATATGCCACGGGATCCGAAGCAAAATTAAATCGCGGAAACTTGCCGTTATTTTTGATTGCCGCGCACTTTTATGTCATTTTTGACCTCCGCGGCGCACTTTCAGCGTGACATGTGACATGTCAAAAATCGCAACTCTAGCTCATTCACAAACTTGTTCAGGTAGTAAACCTTTTTGGCTCATGGGTATATGTTAGTACACGGCATATGTACAAATCGGGACTGTATATACTAGACATATGCCATTTCCCTTACATAGCAACATTTTTCCATACCTTTGGCATATGTCTACACAGGCTTGTGAGTGATATTAGTGTCTGTTTTGCTTAGCTACATACTATGAGACCTTCATATGATGCAGTAAATACTGTTCCTCTCTATCTCACAATTATTATGATCATAAATTTATACTAGCCATATGCATGTAAGAAAAACAGATTTGGCACTATCTTAATATTAATGACTGCCATTATATTTTACTTAACAATACTTTTGTGGGTATGAAATAATGGTTGACTCAAGGTTGACTATGATATTTAAGTAGACTCTTATGCCACGGGATCCGAAGCAAAATTAAATCGCGGAAACTTGCCGTGATTTTTGATTGCCGCGCACACTTATGTCATTTTTTGACCTTCCGCAACGCACTTTCAGCGTGATGTGACATGTCAAAAGTCGCAACCCAGCTCCATCCGCAAACTCATTCAGGTAGCGAACTTTTTAGGTGTTGTTTAGTGTGGTATACTGGTGCCCCACATGCTCTCGGCTACCTTTAAGGTGTATCCGCTAATGAATAGTCACTGCCATAGGCTAAGTGACAAGGACCTCTTTCCTTGGTGCTTCTTAGCATTCAACTTTGTTTTATAACAAATACTTCTTCGTAAAAAAACAATGTTTATTCTTGCATGAACTCGAATATGTATGCCACGGGATCCGAAGCAAAATTAAATCGCGTAAACTTGCTGTTATTTTTAGTTCCCGCGCACTCTTATGTCATTTTTTGACCTCGGCAACACACTTTTAACGTGACATGTGACACATCCAAAATCGCAACTCCGGCTCATCCGCAAACTTGTTCAGGTAGCGAACTTTTTGAGCTCATGGCATATGTTAGTACATGGTATATGTCCAAATCAGGACCATGGCCATATATGCCAGATATACTTATGTCATTTCCCTTGCATAGCAACATTTTTCCATGCTTCTGACATATGTCTGTCCACTTTTTTGCAGGCTTGTGAGTGACATTAGTGTCTGTTTTGCTGAGCTACATACTATAAGACCTTCATATGATGACTCCAGTAGGTAGTTTTTCCTTTCTACCTCACAATTATAATAGCTATATGCATGTAGTAAGAAATTGAAAAAACAGATTTTGCACTATCTCAATGATTGCCATTTAATCAATGGTTTTGTGGGTATGAAATAATAGTTGACTATTATGATTTAAGTGGACTATGTCTCTGGGCCAATGTGCAAAGTACAGAAGAACTTTCTTTATTCTTTTTTCAAGTATGTACTCACAAGCTCAGACAGCTTGGTAGTCTGTAAGAAAAGGATGTGACATAGCTACTACAAAAGAGGCGGTCCTTTACCTGATTAGGTGTCACTTATGTGCATGAGTGTGTGTCAAAGGGCAGAAGAAGAAAAAAAAATGCTGGTAATTACATTGATCTTTTCATTGCATTTTTTAATGAAATGGTCTTGAATGGATTAATAGCAAATGTCCATACACTAAACACTACCACAGTATTGCCACCACTCCTGTTCATGATGACATGGTGAAAATCTATGGAGGCAAGTTAGATGGTAATGTGCATTGTGTAGATTAAAAAATCTTAACACCATCATTTATCTTTGTTAGACCAATATTTACTTTGCTATGCAAACAAAGGCATAGAGCTAAAATTTGTTAAGGAACTCGGTAAGATTACCTATTTTTGTAAATTGTGTTTAAGCACTTGACATTTATAATCATATATTTACATGAATGGAGTACGTTGTTATATTGTTTTCAAGTCAGAAGTATCTACGTAATATAAGATGAATCATAACATATGAACTTGAAAGATGGTCTTTAGAGATTTGCTGCTGAAGATTGAGTTTGCGGTGTGGAACAAAGTTCGCGATTTCTGGCTTGTCACATGTCACGTTGAAAGTGTTCTGCCAGCACAAAAAATGACATAATAGTTCGCGGCAACTGAAAATAACGGCGAGTTTACGCGATTTAATTTTGCTTCGGATCCCGTGGCATACTAGACTGATCCGCCGTTTTAGCCCAAACTCTGTTCCGCCTCCTTCTTCCTCTTCACCCTCTTCACCCTCTTCACCTTCTTTCCCTACATCGAACCGACATCGATTCTCGACTCCCACTACGTTATGTTCTCATTATCGAAAAACCGATCACGACCGTATGACGACGACGATAGAAAACGGGAAGGAAACTCAGGGTCAGAGTGAGATGCACTGCGACGAAAGGTTCACGGACGAGTAGGATGGGTAGGAAGTTCTGGAGCGAAACGAAACGAGTGCTATCAGGGATGTCTTGAGTGTTTGTCTTGTCTTTTTGTCCAGGTTTTGTTAGCACCTTGTTATTCGTTATTTGGATGGATGAATCTCAGATGGATTTTTTTCTTTTTGTATTGGTTTTCTTCGTTGTCGCTACATCATTTCCCTTTTTGCCTTTTTCCAGTTTTTCCGAGAAGTAAAGAAATTTCGTATTTTGCATGTATCTATAAGTACCTCAGAATTATCATCTTATCTTGACAACCTGACTTTGCTGTGCAACCGATAGTAAGCTATCAAAGACGTTTTTCGGAGAAGTAAGCACGATAGTAAACATGGCATTATAAAAGAACTTGAATTAATAATTATTTTATTGTAAATGTAAGTAAGAGTTTAACAATTCGATTAAGACGTATAAAGTAAGTATGAGTAGCGAAGAGAATGAATATCCAGCCTGCGATTATCCTAGTAACATAATACTGTGTAGGCCACAGAGTTTCCCTCATTGCAACGGAATACCGAGTACCTGTAGAGCTTGTCTGGCAGCATTCTCTTTTGCCGCCTCTTTAGTTGCACCTGAGCCAGCGCCGTGTTGCACTCCATCGACTAGAAATGGTGGCACATACAATTGTGAGATAAATTTACCCAGTGATTGACATTAAGTAAAACTTACTATAGACAGTAGCGGTCCAGGTAAGGGCATGATTGGGGCCAGTTTTGTTATCATAGTATGTGGGTTGTTGCCATCGATTACTCTGGGCCAGGTTGTTTAGTTGATCTTGGAGGTCTAAGGAGGCAATATTCAACAGCCAATTTTTTTACGTATCAATTGCCAGGATGTTCAAGAGGGAGTTAAAATTGAATATATTGTAGTCAAGAGTTCAAAGTCTGAAAGAAAAAAACTTACGTTCCATGGTCTTCAATCGGGCGTGACTGTTGAAAAATCGAGAGAAACAAGTTTCCTTGTGATGAGGAAGGAATGTCCATGCAGCTTAAATACTTTCAGCAACAAACTTTACATCAGTGAACTAACAGGTTATAGAGGTGTATGGACATGTATAGAAATGTATAGAAGGCATAGAGCTATGCTCTCTATACCCATTGAAGCTGTATAGGAAGCATGGAGCTATACTGAGTACTCTCTATACCCATTGAAGCTGTATAGGATGCATAGAGCTACGCTCCCTATACCAATTGAAGCTGTATAGGATGCATAGAGCTACGCTCCCTATACCAATTGAAGCTGTATAGGATGCATAGAGCTACGCTCCCTATACCAATTGAAGCTGTATAGGATGCATAGAACTATACTCCCTACTTATACCCAATGAAGCTGTATAGGAGGCATGGAGCTACTCGTGGCCGCAAAAAGTGACGGTCCGGTATATTTTCTAGCGTATCTAGGGATTGAGTACATATTTCTGCTTCAAACAAGTTATAGAATGAATTTATGGATTGATTCTGAGTTTTTGGTGCCAAGTACCTCAGAATTATCATCTTAACAACTTGACTTTGCTGTGCAGCCGAGTTAGTAAGATATCAAAGACGTTTTTCGGAAAAGCAAGCACGATAATAAACATGGCATCATAAAAGAACTTGAGTTATTAATTATTAGTTTCTGTAATGTAAAGTAACAGCATAACGATTCGATTAAGGCGTATAAAGTAAGTATGAGTAGCGGAGAGAATGAATATCCAGCCCGCGATTACCCTAGTATTATAATAATATAAAATTGCCCTCATTGCACCGGAAGTCCGGCTACCTGCAGAGCTTGTCTAGCAGCATTCTCTCTCGCAGCCCCTCTATTTGGACCTGAACCTTGGCCGTTTTGCACTTCACTGACTAGGAATGGTTGCACGTACAATTGTTAGATAAATTTAATCAGTTACTGACATCCTTTTACAAGCAAAACTTACTATGGACAGTAGAGGTCCAGATGGGGCTATGGTTGGGGCCAGTAAAGGTATCAGAGTATACGGGTTGTTGCCATCGATTGCTCTGGGCTACGTTGTTCAGCTGATTGACGAAGTCTAAGCAGGCAATATTCAGCACACGATTTCAATTTTATTGCATCAGTTGCCAGGGTTTTATAACGGGAAGTAGAGCCAAGATTGAATAAAATTATAGTCAAAAGAAAACAACTTACGTGTCATGATCTTTAATCGAGGCGACTGTTGGAAAACTGAGAGAGAAAGTTTCTTTGTGATGAAGAAGGAAGATTCATGCAGCACCAAAAAGCGTAAATACTTTTCACAACTGTACACCGCCAAATTCTAGTGGTTTCTTCCTTTCCTTCCGAAACCATTACTGAAAGACTCAATTTTTGGTAATAGAGACTTGAGCTCGGACCGGGAAGAGTCGTCAACATCCACCAACATAGTGATGGACATGCAAAATAATGCAGAACGGTTTAGGTGTTCCGGAACTGTGAGTTCGCAGACCCTGTGCACGGCCCGCTAGAAACTTCGGATGTCTCACAATACTAGGACTTCCACTGGAGGGGCAACTGAGGGTGCCTATCACTGAATCACAAATAGTCTCTGATATAGAATGGGGTGAATAATGGAAAAGGAGTCAAGAGGCTCTCATATATTATTTAAGTAAGGTGGAGAGGAGGATCTAAAATGAAACTGAATGAAGGAATAGGGCCGTCACTTTGCACGGCAGGATGTAAAAAAGCTGAAGGTCTCAATACTTTTCTATTTTTTACTCGTCTTATCCTCCTCGAACTCCTTTCTGGTGTCTGTTCTAGATCCAG
Source organism: Dendrothele bispora CBS 962.96 (assembly GCA_004369135.1). Classification (NCBI taxonomy): domain Eukaryota; kingdom Fungi; phylum Basidiomycota; class Agaricomycetes; order Agaricales; genus Dendrothele; species Dendrothele bispora. The sequence continues at coordinate 56,498 of ML179089.1, read as the reverse complement.
TCTTCCCAACATGGACACCAACTTGTTTTTTGGGTTCTTTATTCTCAGCTTTACTCTAGTCAACATAAAAATCCATTGCCACAGCCAATTTAAACAGGATGCAGTTTGAGGTCCCGGACCTGAGACGGACATCATCTAGGCGGACTTTGTGTTGAGGATGTGACAGTTTAAAGTACAGAAGCCAACCGGAAAGCGAAAGATGACCACGAAGCAAAAGACACAATTACCGGGCCCTAAGAAAAAATCTGCCAATAAAAAGTTGAAATATGCATAGCATATAATTTATAAGTTATTCAAGGGTTACCTTTCTGTCATGTACATATCACAGCCCTGCTAAAAAGTCTACTATGTTCTCCATCCAGTTTGCAACAATACTATGAACACACCATTCATTCTTTTATGCCCGAAGTCTGTTCCTCCACACTTCTCTTCTAACCCCCGATTTGAGCTCATGATATTTTTGTCGAATTTGAACATGATACCATGTTCCAACACTTTCACTTTCACAGTAACACCAACAGTGCGGCAGTATTCATTATTAAATGTATCCGTTGATTTACTTCTGTATCCGTCATATGATCTTGGGCCCCGAAGTTGATAAGATTTCCATACATCGGATATTGAAAGTTCATTATCCGATATACAGACGTCGACCCAAGGTATGCGACGCTCCAAGTCAGTACGTATGCCCAATGTTATAAAAACATGTTCGTTAAACCTCTTGTATTCAAGTGTGCAATGTGAGTCCGATTGTTCACCAGGGTATGAGATTGACCCATATTGCATCCTGACGTCTGACTTCCAACAAAGATGTGATGGGTAAAATGAAGAAGGCGAGAGGTAGGGAAGATGGGATCCAGCATCAATTGCGAAATTGAGAGTTATTAAGCTCGAAACATGTGACGTGCATTTGAATTTGTCTATCTGAAGACAAGAATTGAATTTGGGACTGGATGAGGGGATGTAATTGATTTCGACGATTCTTTGGTCCGAAGGGTCTCCCGTTCTATGTACGAAACAAGAAGCTAGACCATGGCCGATAGGCAACAGACGATTGTCTCGAAGAAAGTAAACGTCATCCCAATCAATGATAAGACGGGATGCCACTGGAATGATGTCATAGAAATTATTGAAGAGTCTGACGTGAAAAATTTTGTTTCCGTTTCTGATCTGGAATCTGAAGTATAGCACGTTTGGATGAATCGCCTGAAGATGAACAAGAGTAGCCTACACTTTTTATTTACATTTTAGTTTTATTTCGCCCCCTCTCAGTGGCAGACTTTTTCCTCAATGAGGTTTTTTAATGTCTCCCTGATGAGGCCTTTCATTGTTACTTTTTATTACTTTTCTATTGCTCTCTCGACTCTACATCCCGTGTATACCATTACTGCACCTATATCTCGCAGTAACGTAGCTACAGGTGTCCTACTTGTACCTCGTAGCACCGGGCGGCAGTTGAGTAGACGGTCTACCGCGCGTTTGCCCCTGCTGAGCTGTCGTCACCGGGTGAACCTTTATGGTTCCGCGCGTCGTTGATGCATTACCCGTGTAATCTACCTACCTACCTGTGGGGTCTAGAGAGGAAAACAACGTGAACGATTGGGTACTGTGTAGATTGGTGTTGCTGAGAAGGGTCAGTTGGGAATCAAGTCTGAATTCAATTGGGATCATGACGCTATCCTTGGGTTCGACCCGCTGTCGAGGGCCTGCAGTCTCCTTCACTACGATTTGAGTTTTTCCTGGTGGAACCACCATCATCTATTCACTCGAACTGTCATCCAGACTATTCCGACCGGTAGATCACGCTCAAACTTCGTATACTCAATCTATCAGATACTTAGCACCCCACAGCCAAGTCTGGGGTTGTTTTTCTTTGTCTTACGACGTGTGCGCTGTCTACGACGGTGAGCAAGACCTAAGTTTTTCAGTTTGACGCGTCACACAGCCACATTCTGTTTTCCCACGCACACACATCTGGTTATATCCCCTGCCCCGTCTTTACTAGCTCAGAGCCGACAGAACACGAAGCTGCCGCTGACGGTTGTACCCACGCATACGGTCTTATTCACTCTTGCAGCCCGTCTTTACTAGGCCTTTGAGCCGACATAAACACGCGAAGCTGATATAGAGACGGCTACACCTACGCTACGGTCATACTCCTCTCCCAGCTCGTCTTCCTAGGTCTGCGAGCCGACATAAACACGCGAAGGGTCATACCATACTATTTTTCCTCTATCCCCTGCCCCCGTCTTTACTAGCTCAGAGCCGACAGAACACGAAGCTGCCGCTGACGGTTGTACCCATGCATACGGTCTTATTCCCTCTTGCAGCCCGTCTTCACTAGGCCTTTGAGCCGACATAAACACGCGAGGCTGATATAGAGACGGCTAAACCTACGCTACGGTCATACTCCTCTCCCAGCTCGTCTTCCTAGGTCTGCAAGCCGACATAAACACGCGAAGGGTCATACCATACTTTTTTTCCTCTATAAAATATTCATACTGCGTCTATACAAACATATTATTCAATACTCCGAATATTTCATCGCAAACGTGTGCTTCCTCAACTAATTTGCTGTCTCCCGGGTTTTTGGCTCATCGCTAGGACACTCGTAGTCACTTGTTAGTTCCCCAGAAAACATCATTATTAAGTGGAGTTCATACGGCAGTTGTTCTCTTAACTTTCCTCCCCCTTTTTTGCCAATCCGAGAATTAGAGTGAGCTCTCTACCCTCTTTGGTCTGACCTGCTTCATCTCAGAGTGAATGCCACGGCGACTGCTTGTCTTATCTGTCGAAACGGAAGCTTTTCATCACCTATTTTTTCTACTGTAGCAGCTCCAAATTCAAACTTGTGCGTGCCCCTCATTGCTGACCCTGTTGCCGCAGGACTAGAGCTGTAGATGACACCGAACTCGCCTGAGGTCATGTCCCGGTGTTATTACACCCATATATATATCATTTACCTTTATTGTTATCTACCTTTTACCTTTATTTCACCGACGCTCGCAACCCTCTCCTAAGCCCAGCTGCGCTCGGCTGCTGAACCAACACGCAAGCTTGGAGCTAGATCTGACAGTGCCAGTTAGTCGTGTATTACCATATCTCTTTTAAGTCACGCTAGCACGACCTTTATTTCACCGACGCCCGCAACCCTCTCCTAAGCCCAGCTGCGCTCGGCTGAGCCAACACGCAAGCTTGGAGCTAGGTCTGACGGTGCCAGCTAGTCGCGTGTCATAAACTGGTGCTTACAGACTCATTTATTTCACCAACGCTCGCAACCCTCTCCTAAGCCCAGCTGCACTCGGCCGCTGAGCCAACACGCAAGCTTGGAGCTAGGTCTGACGGTGTCAGTCAGTCGCGTTGTATTACATACACCATATGCTAGTTTTATCTCATCAATGCCTGCAACCCTCTTCTAAGCCCAGCTATGTTTGGCCACTGAACCACACACAAGCTCGGAGCTTGGCAGTGCCAGCTAGTTGTATGTCATAAACTAGTACTTCCAGACAGATACCAATCATCACCAATACATTTCAGTCCTTGTTCATAGGCCCTTTGCCTTATGACTGAGTTTGTGATGCTTTTCTTATGCTCTCCACTGGGTATTTTCTCTCTGTGAGAATGCACTGGTGGCTCCTTAGACTTTTAAGTCAGCTTTCATGCTGTACAGTGCACTTTCCAATAATCATATAACTGCAGCTTATTTTTGGATACAGGAATACTAGCATCCACTCTATTTTGTCACTTAACCTCACTGACCATTGCCTCATCTGTGCCCTACTTTACCCACCTTTGTGCTTGTCATTTCTCCCTATTCCAAATGTTGAGGAATTTAAAGACATTGACAAGGTGTCTGATTTCCATGACATTGTTCGTAAGGGAATCTCATGCTGGGTCAAGGGGAAGTATCATCAAAGCAGTGTAAAATGTACTTACTGCAATACCGAAAGGAACCAAATGAAAAAGGGACAAACTACATCTACAGGACAATGTGTATGTGACAGTACCTTGAGGATATTGAACATCCTGCACACCACAAGGCATTCACAAAATTGTTGTGTAGTGATCATTCCCTAGCCGTTGAGTGCCTTTGCTGGACTGGTAATCATAGAGTTTATGTACCATTTGAAGAACGCTTCTGTTGTTTTTGCCGATATAGAGTTGAAACACCTAAACATGCACTGCTCGAATGCAGCTATGAACCTCTGCTTGAACTGAGACAGGAATTCTTCTCAGTTTTTTTACAGCATGTACCCAACAGCTCCGAGCTTCGAGCATGAGGACAAAATTACTTTCCTTGGTAATCTACTGTCCTGCAAGCCAGTGTACCCTCTCACAGCCAAATACATATTCAATGTTCTCAAAATCCATGACTCTTGTCCCATTTGTGTCCCTGCTGCATATTGACGGTAGTTATAGGTTTCCTTATATTATTGTAGTATATTGTACATTCAGTAGATGGTAACAAAGTATATATCCTGTATCTACTGCGGCCCTTCGTCTTCACATGAATCTACGTTGGACATAGAGCCTTCAGCTCGTTCATTACGAGGCCGACTTTAGGAGGACTCGTCCTTACTAAACTCGACTCGCGCTGGTGGCTGTGAAGCTGCCATGTACAAACCCCATTTGGTAAGTCACGTTGTATTAAACTTTAATCTATTTTCGGCGTGCTCGGCAACACCCTACGGCCTTGTAATAGCACGCGGAGCGATGGCCCACTCCCTTTCATGTGATTGAGCTGGGTCCCGGGAACGATGATGTATCTAGCTGCACATCTAGGTGCTTCCCGGACACCGGTGTTCAGTTCTTGGACCTTACCCGGTTTAATAGACTCCTCCTCCTCCTCCTCCTCCTCCAAAATTCCCACGGGTTTGTCAGTGTGGTGCAGCGGAAAATGTGGGCACCATCGGACATAGCGGTGTCCGTCTTTTGGAAGGTAAATCCCAGTGATACCGTTGATATCTTGGCAGTGCAGTGAGGCAAAGAATATGTCTTTCCTTATATTAGGTAGAGGCTGCAGGGAAAGATGGATATGGAGACCATTATTACTGAATGAAAACGACGATTTGTCACCAAGATCCTTTGAGTCAGACTTGTTAATTCCACCGGAGAATAAAAATTCCAAGGGAGAACTAGCAAACAATCCTCTGTCCTAAGGTAGAGGACAGGCAAATGCAACCAACCCCACGCGAGCATTGTCATGCGTGACATTTTTACCATGTTTGGTAATTTTTACTTTTTCAGAGCTCTTTCGGCCTCTATCTCTACAACAAGACACTGTACTATCAATCCCCTATTAAAATCGACATTAAATGACTCCAGAAACATGCTCAAATATTTTCCTGATTTTACGATCTGATCTGAGAGAGGAGATCGCGAAATACTGCTCAAAGCTACTACTTTTGGCCATTTATGGGTCAAGATATGTACATTACAAGTGTAACTCGCTATGGTAGCTCAGTATTTAACAAGATATGATCATTATATATGCAATGAGCCATAGTATGTTAGAAGGCACCTGTGGTTTGTACAATAACTATCAAGTAATCCTTGCATGATACTGGTGGGCCCAATGGCCTCTAATGGCTTCTGTATTTACAAGCCTCAGAGCAGCCCATGCAGCTTGGCATCCATTCAGGCTCTCTATTTAGGCATCTTGTATAGACAGATAGGGTCATGGAAGTTCGAGAAAGTAGTTTAGACAGACTCATTAGATGTCCTTGGGGCATGTAAGTCGATCTCCTCTTTCTTTTCATCTTCCCACCCAAAAGACCTGCCAGGCATTGATTTCAAACATATATCTATCAATTTTAAATCCTACATCTTGTACCCAGTTCATAGATAGCGTATAGAGCCTCGAAAACCTCTTTTCTCAATAAAATTTACTATATAAGGTATGTCACACGTAGCCACGTGGGGTTGGTCGCGTTTGCCTGTCCTCTACCTTAGTGATGATGCTGGAATGCGACCCAGGCAAAAATACTTCGATCATCGGAGTACTTGATAATCTCCTGTTGCAATCGCATAAAGGCCTTTGCTCCCCCCTCTCCGTAGATTGGCGGCATGTTCACCCCAAAAAGACCCATGAGACAGTATGCCATGTCTTCCTCTCGAGTTGTTTTCCTGGATGCAGCCCATGACATTTTCTGTGCACAACTGTAAATTTCAAGTTCTCCCTTGTCGAAAACTGTGACTGGAATAGAAGTCACTTCAGACACAAAATGCCGCATGCTGTATCGGGTACCAATTATGCTCCAATCTTTATCCAAAAACATCATGCGACTAGGAGCAATTAGCTCCTGAAGTGTCCAGCCCCTCGTGAACCATTTACATCCTTTTAATCCATCCAATAACTCCCCAACATCACTTGGGTCCTTTCGAGAATCACTCAAGTATGCAATGCATACATGACCGTCTCGATAGTACTGATACATCGAGTGAGCGCTTCGGAAAGCTCTGCACTACTAGACTTGTCGATGCAGCATGTATCAATCCAGATCCATTTAAATCTGTATTTTCGGACATACTCACAAGCTTTCTCGATCTTCCACCACCCAGTCTTTTCCTGGATCTTCCTGACCTTTGACAACTGGAACTGTCTCCTGGCCACCTCGATCTCCAACTCAGCTTTCTTCTTGGCCTTCTGGAGAATGTGCATGTCTTGGAATGTGACCTCGTCCTTGTCCCAGGTGTGTGAGAGGATAGCGTATTTGGGAATTTCGGTGAGGAACTCTTCAACCTCTAGGGTCTCGGTGTTAAGAAGACGCATAGTACGTTGATAGGATGTTTATTCGAAACCTGAACAAAATAAAAAGTTAATCAATCATCTCGCGGTTAAAGTGGAGGGATGCGCGAGGAGGCAAAAGGGACGAGCTACATACCTAATGGTACCAATGCAAGCCATAAGTGTGGGATATGGGAGGAGGAGGAGGAGGAGTCTATTAAAATCTGATATTGACTTGAAAGCCTGTCAAAAAAAGTACAAGTCAATCGCATCTATCTTATAGGGGAGGGGAAGGGAGAGTGACGGGCCAAGATACATACCTGATAGTAATAACGCGAACTGGAGATGTGGGCTATTGAATACTTATCCAGACGCTGTAGGAGAGGGCTATGGAGATAGGATGTTTACTCAAAAGCCTGTCGAAAAAAATCAAAATTGATCATTTATTTCATCGTTCTAGAGAAATGAGGTGGGGGAAATGACAAAGGGACCAGGTGCATACCTGATGGTAAGATTGCAAATTGTAGGTATGGGTTTATAGTCTGGTGTTTATCCGAAAGCTAGACAGGAAATGTTAATCAATCATTTGGTGTGTTGTAGGGCGAGGGACAGGATCATCACATACCTCGTGACAAAAACACAAGCTGTGAGTGTGGACTGAAGGATACATACTTGAATATTAGACAAAAAAATGGGATTAATCGATCATTTTCACAGTCACAGGGCAAGGGAGAAGACAAAGGGACACATCTAACGGTAAGAACACAAGTCATAAGAGTGGGCTAAGATGCTTACTTGAAGGCTAGACAGGACAAAGTCAATTTTTCCACAGTTGCAGGTGATGGGTGGGTAGAGGTGGAAGAGACGAGCTCCACCTGATGGTACGAACACAAGAATGATTCACACATGTAACGATATCAGACCCCAGATTTTTGCGTTCACGTGTGCATCCAGGGTGTGTCCAAGGTTGGTCCAAGGTGCGTCCAGGGTGCGTCTATTGGATATATTTACCTATCATTACTTACACAGGACTCTTGCATTAATCGACACCGTCTCCACTTGCCATATCGACTCACTTGTGCTGTTCTACTACACCTCTATATTTATCACTGTGCTGTATACACGTAGCCACAGTTGCCACAGCTATCTACACCACTATGTAGTCATACTGATATCACTGCCTCGTCATTGCTGTATGTTTCCTATCTCGTATTATATTGGACTCAGTAGTATAAGTACTCTCTGTGTTGTACCCAGTACTGTAGAGAATCTTATCCTCGCATCTGTTGCTTGACTTGTCTCTCACCACTGCTGCTGCTCATCTGTTGAGCCTTACTGCTGCTATAGAACTGTCGCATTAGTTGCCTAGTTCTGATAGGTTATGGGCCCCGAGCTCTAACCTTATCCACCATCGTATTTTGCACATCAGTTTATGACAGATCGCTCTGATCGTTATTGTTCCAGACACGGTTCCCCAATATCAGGAATCCCCGCTCGTAGTCGCTCTACTTCTCGTATCCCATCTCGTACTGGTAGTCCCAGACAGCTCAACACACCACCCCCATCGACAGCTCGTTATCAACCACCCCGACCGGACTTTGTTTGTGCAACTCTAGCGCACATATTCGACCTCGAACCAGACACTTACCAGGGAGTTGTAATCTTTGATAGACATTTTAACGAAAAAGGCTGGGATCCTTGTGAACTTCAACCTTGTCCTAATCAATACAACCCGTACACACCTGTTATTGCCGAAACCGATCGTCGTTGGGCCATATCAGTTAATAGGTCTCAAGAAGACTATATCCAGGGACACTTACAACGTATAGCACAACCCGTACCACAGCGACTCACATTTCCTCCAGCTGGACTATCCGCTTCAGGTAGTCAGCCACCCGAACCTCCAGAACAACCAGCTCAGCCACCTGCTGACCCGCCTGCCAGATCCTCATCTCAGGAAGATCCATCGACATCCGTTGTCAACCCACCGAAAGAACCGACACCACCACCTGCGCAGCCGTCCACTCATCCTTCTAGAAACCCATCTAGGAAGCCTACTCCAGAACCTAGCCCACCACCATCACCACCACCTGCTACCGACGACCTGGATTCAGACGACGAAACCATGTCTAAAGCCACCAAAGCATTTGATAAAGTCACTGAACTCAAGGCCGATGGCTCTAATTGGGGTACATGGGCAACTCGTGTGGAGCGTGCCGCCGCATCTATAGGGTATTCAGATTATTTGGATGCCGAACCCGCTGACAGCAAGAAACAGGAGGACGCAGACCTCTTGAACGCCATGATTGGCAGGCTACCCGATTCCATTTTCCGTAGATATCGAAAGACGAAATCATCCTCTGCTCTCTGGACTGGTCTGAAAAACGACTACGATAAGTCCAACCCACTCACCGAAGCCTCACTCGAGAAACGTCTCTACTCCGTTAACTGCACCGACATTACGAAAGTTGATCGACACATCGACTATTTGATCTCTATCCGAGACGAACTCGAAAATCGCGGTAACGCTGTAACCGACAGCCAATTCAAGAATTCCATCATATCTTCTCTTCCCGAATCTCTCCGACCGATCATTACGTCTTTAACCACCGCCAAACCGGGCAAACTACTCACCTCCGATGAACTCATCGCTGGCATTCGTGCCGAAGCCCAGGGACAATCCGCCCAGAAGAAACAGAAGCAGGAAACTGCTAATTACGCGGAGAACTCCAACAACTCGAACAACCGAGGTGGACGTGGTCGAGGGAGAGGGAGAGGTGGATGGAGAGGAAGAGGACATGGAGGCAATAAAGGAAAAGGAGGAGATCGAGGACAGAAAGGATATGAATGTTATAATTGCGGAGGGAAAGGTCACATCAGTAAATCCTGCCCATCGCCACGAAAATCCTCTCAAGCAAACTCCGCCAATGAACAGAAAGGGAATGGAAATGGAAAGAAGAAAGACTCTTCGAAGGGAAAAGAGAAGAAGGAGGAATCCAATGCTTACATTGAGGAAGAATCAGACGAAGCTGGATGGGCAGCTATCGTCATCGATGAAGATTTTTCGGACATCCCGGAAATCGACTGTTCGGATCTCGCAGAATCCGCACTTAGTGCAACCAGCGGCAACACGTCTATCCTATTTGATTCAGGTTGTACCTCCCATATGACGCCACTCCGTGAAGAGCTGGAAAACTTCCACTCTATCGTCCCACGTACTATTCAGGCCGCAAACTCCGAAACTTTTGTCTCGTCAGGCAAAGGTACTCTCCAGATCGAAGTCCCTATTGATCGCGAAGATCATACCCGTATGCTCACTTTACGTGACACTCTGTTCTGCCCCACCATGTCGAACACGCTAGTTTCTATTGGGAAACTCGATGATGCTGGATACGAAATCCACATCCAACACGGGATAATGGAGATATTGGATGGAAAAGGAAGGACTATCGCTTCTATTCCCAAGGTCAATGGTCTATATCAGATTTTGTCATCGGAACATGCTTATGCCACTCAGGAAAAGCCAGTGTCGCTTTATGAGGCACATTGTCGCTTAGGGCATGTTAACTATGGGTATTTGCTTCACGCATTCAAGAAGAAATCGATCCGAGGTATCACTTTGGATCCAGACCACATGGAAGAACAGGAATGTACCATCTGCATGCGCGCTAAGGCCGCACGACACCCCATCCTTAAAGTACGACAATCCCCACGTGCCGAGAAATTTGGTGATCTCATCCATACCGATGTATGGGGACCTGCTTCTACTCGTACTATCAACCATTGCTCCTACGCTCTCACGTTACTCGATGATGCCACCTATTGGATCGAGGAACCCCTCATGCACACCAAGGACAAATCTTTCCCGAAATACGTCATTTTCCAAACGAATATCGAAACCCAGTATGGTATTCTCGTAAAAGTTTTACACTCAGATCGAGGGGGAGAATTCCTCAGTGACGACTTTACTCAATTTTTGGAGCGTAAAGGGACCGAGCGAAAACTTACTGTCCACGACACCCCGGAGCATAATGGAGTTGCAGAACGTTCCCACCGTACCTTGCTCAACGCAGTTCGAGCTATGCTTATCTCTTCCGGTTTACCCAAATGGCTATGGGGAGCAGCTATGGAATACGCTGTTTATATTTGGAATAGGACACCCCACAAGGCTATTGGCATGATGACGCCATACCAGAAACGTTCTAACGTTGCCCCTGATGTATCGGATCTACACCCTTTTGGACAAATTGTTTATGTCAAACGGACTGTTTCACCTGACAAGCTCAGTGAACAGGCTATCCAAGGGCGATGGATTGGGAAGGACCCTGACTCGAATGGATATCGGATCTATTGGCCCGACAGGAAGTCTATTACAGTGGAGAGGAATATTACGTACTCTAACCAGCTGATCCAACCCGTTGAGGGGGAGGAAAATCTCGATTTAGATCTCGACAAGTCTATCACCGAGTCGGATCCGCCGCTTATTCCCGTTCCCGAAGAAATTACCGAGCCTATTGATGCCGAAGTCATTACTGGCAAGCGATCCCGAAAACCTAGTAGGAAAATCGCCGATATTATGGAAGGAAAAGCTCAGGCTAAAGTCGCCAAGTATCTAACCGCTAGTCTCGTTGCCGTCACATCCAAAATTGAAGCCTTCGACCCACTCTCTGTTGCCGAAGCGAAACAAAGTCCAGATTGGCCAAAGTGGGAAGAGGCGATGAAAGAAGAAATCTCCAGATTGGAAGCTCGAGGAACTTATTTCCCAGTTGATCCACCAGACGACGCCAACATCCTCACGTGCAAATGGGTTTACAGAACCAAGAAAGACAAACATGGAAAAATCACAGGCTATCGCGCACGTCTAGTTATCTGAGGATACAATCAAATTCCCGAAGTCGACTATTTCCCCGACGAAACTTTCGCATCCGTTGCAAAACTTCCTTCTATTCGATCCATCCTTAGTATCGCGTCCCAGCACGACATGATCATTCACCAAATGGACGTCAAGTCCGCCTACCTGTATGGTAAACTCGACTCTAACGAAACGATATACATGAAACCACCCACTGGAGTCGAAGTTAAAGGAGTTAAATCAGGTCAGGTTTTACAGCTGAAACTCGCGCTTTATGGTTTAAAGCAAGCTGGCAGACGTTGGTATCTCAGATTTTGCGAAATCATGAAACAAGTCGGACTCACTAGATCTGAATTCGACCACGCTGTTTTCTATCGGAAGGAACCTCTCGTAATCATTTTCATTCACGTCGACGACATGACTCTACTTACGAAGAACATTGGAGACATGGAGAAATTGAAGAAGAAGATCAAGGATATTATTGAAGTTGTAGATTCAGGTGAACTACACTGGATGTTAGGAATCGAAATTCGTCGAAACCCTGCCGCCAAAACTTTGTTTATGTCACAACGTTCCTACATCGACTCGATCTTATCTCGTTACGGTTTTACGGACACCAAACCACTCTCTATCCCTATCGACCCTCACGTTAAACTCTCGAAATCGCAATGTCCTACCACGACCGAAGAAATGGCTATAATGCGGAACAAGCCCTATCGCGAAGCTCTCGGAGCTTTACAGTACCTATCCATTGCTACACGTCCCGACATTACCTTCGCTGTTTCTCAACTCGCACGATTCTCCCAGAACCCAGGACTCACTCATTGGAACGCTCTTAAGCGTGTCTACGCCTATCTGAAGGGAACAAGGGATCTATGGTTAACATTTGGAAATGAAAACATCGAACTTATTGGTTACTCCGACACTGATGGAATGTCTAACGAAGACCGACATGCTATCTCAGGATATGTTTTTATGTTGAACGGAGGAGCTATTTCATGGTCATCGAAACGCCAGGAGACAATTTCCTTATCGACCACGGAAGCTGAGTATATCGCACTTACTCATGCTGCAAAGGAAGCTATTTGGATTCGAAACTTCTTATCCGAAATATTTGGTAAAATGGCTGATCCCGTACTAGTTTATTCTGACAATCAATCCGCCATCGCACTCGCCAAAGACAACCGTTTTCACGCACGTACTAAACACATCGACATACGCTATCATTTTATTTGCTACGCCATCGAGGAGAGTAAAATCTCGCTCACCTACTGTCCTACCGAGGACATGACCGCTGATATTTTCACGAAGGCTCTACCCTCTGTTAAAGCCAAACACTTTGCTTCGTCACTTGGACTCGCCAAGGTTTGAGGGGGAGTATTGGATATATTTACCTATCATTACTTACACAGGACTCTTGCATTAATCGACACCGTCTCCACTTGCCATATCGACTCACTTGTGCTGTTCTACTACACCTCTATATTTATCACTGTGCTGTATACACGTAGCCACAGTTGCCACAGCTATCTACACCACTATGTAGTCATACTGATATCACTGCCTCGTCATTGCTGTATGTTTCCTATCTCGTATTATATTGGACTCAGTAGTATAAGTACTCTCTGTGTTGTACCCAGTACTGTAGAGAATCTTATCCTCGCATCTGTTGCTTGACTTGTCTCTCACCACTGCTGCTGCTCATCTGTTGAGCCTTACTGCTGCTATAGAACTGTCGCATTAGTTGCCTAGTTCTGATAGCGTCCAGGGTGCGTGCATTTATAAATATTAATTTTGATTTATATCAATTATGTTACTAATGCTACATTGGGATTCGTGTGAGTTTGCTTGACCCTGACTTGGTCGGCTTTTCCTAGCTTTTCCCGGCTTGTTTCAGCTTGAAAAAAGCTATTGAACTTTTTCAAGCCGAAAAAAAGCCGGTAAAAGCCAGTAAAAGCTGGGCAAGTCAGGGTCAAGCAAACTCACACGAATCCTGATGTAGTCTACTTATGTATTTATTTTAGGCAATTCTTTTTGAATCAGTAACCCCCTGCGACTCCCAGAACCACCATAAAACCGAAGGGCAAAACACCCTTAAAAACCATGCATGACCTATCAAAATTGAGACATAGAACAAGCTCCCCAAACTGGACACGTACAAACTGGAAGTAATAAACATGGAGTGCAAAACAAACTAGTAATTAAAACCAAAGACGCCAAAACAACTGTTTAACTGTTAAAATCGGAGATTACAAACAGAGACAGAAAAAGTAACAACTCTGTTGCCAGTGCCCTAAGGTGGGAGCGGTGTATTAACGTGCTCTGGTGTGTTCTGAAGTTGTGATTGGCTCCAACGGCAGTTTTCTGTGACTGGAAAGTAAGCCAACTGTGTCTATGATTTGAAGGAGTAGTACCATTTTGGAGGTGCATGGAGATGTTCTCAGGCTGGTATGGAATTGTCGATGTTAAGAGTTTGTGGGTTTGGAAAGACGCAAAAAGGGGTTTACGGCCTTCCTTTCCGTCTTCGGATGGAATGTCCGATTGGTGTTACCTAATCATAAGCCAAAAATCTTACTTAATGTGCCCGTGGGAATTGCTTCGAGCTCTGGACATAATACCCTGTTTCTTATCAACAGGAAGTGGGCCATCGCTTCGCGTGGCAAGTACGAGGCCATTCATACTTATGTAGACAGTTTTTTTGAAGTGTAAATCATCTGCCTATTCATTCTTTGCATACTATGCAGAACAACACTAGCATCTTGGTTCAAAAAATGATTTAAGTTATCCACAGACATTGACTCATATAGCTGAGGTAGTGGATGTGAAATACCATCATACACCCCTTTCCAAGTGAGCAAGCAATATTAGACAAACGTGAACATTTTTAATATATTTTTGTACTTTGTCGTCCCCCCCCCCACATACATTTTCAACGCCGCCATGTCCGTACACTTGTAGTCTTCTGGTAGTCTGATGAGTGAGATTTCATGAATTAAATAAGTAAACTAATACTTAACGACTTTGAAGAATTTTCGACCGTTTAACTTAGTCAAAATTTTCCTTCCGTCCGTTTTTGGTATAAGTTTCTCAAGATTCAATCCGTGAGAATCCGATTAAACTCCATCAGCTATTGACGCTTTTGGCTGCTTCAGCCACAGTTGACTAGTTATTGTATACAAAACTCGTCCTCCTTCTGAGTGCGTTTCTGCATAAGTACTTTTACTGGGTGAGTTGTTCTTATGACTTCTCTCATCCCGTCGACTGATGACACCGGTCCGTTCTAATTTGACAATTTTGCTTCCGTTATTCCTTTGTCCTTCCCTTTTTGCGGCATTCCCATAGTCTGGTTTATTAGCCATAAGGTTGGATTTTGAAATCTACTGATAACAAAAATCGAAAAAATTTATTGTGCCGGTTCCTTGAATTTTTCCTAAGTTTTTCGTCACACCATACTACACTATCTCCCCCAAACTAAAAATCACAACTGCCCTGAGTTGTCCGCTTAGGTTCGTAGCTCCACGTAGGCATGTAGATAACGAAAAACCGACGAAACCGTCGACTAGAGACAAAATCCAATTTAGTCAGACCTAGCCTGTGAGCTATAAAATCCGATCTAAAATCCTTGAAGTCCCCATAGTTGTACTCACAACGTTCATCAAACTGAATCCCCTAACTATTCTCATTATCTCTCTTGCTGCGGCACTCCCGATCATCTATGTCGGACAACTCGCCGTTGAAACATGCTTCATTTCTCAAGGAGCTGTCAGAGGACGCGCAGGACCTGTCTCATCTTCTGACGAAGAAGAAGAGCCCCAAGATTATCGAGGCCCAGGCAAAAGTTATCCTCGACAAATTGGTTAGTCTGATTTTAACTTTTGATCCGATATAACGAGTGCTAACCCGAACGCTCGTCTTTTTAGGTCTCCATGACCCCGACCGATATTACAGCATCCTCAAATTCAACAAGTGCATTCTCTGTAATCGACGAGGCCATCACTATCGTCAATGCAGCGACAGGCATATCTGGGGTCGGCCACTTCAACCACCTCAAGAAGGCCCGAGATATTGTCCAAATCATTCGGCGAGACCACCTCAAGTCTCGGAAGAAGGTCATCCTTTTCTCCCATCATTTCTTCTACTATCTTCTAAAATCCGATATAAAATCTTGCAGACTACTAAATCGAAGCAGGTTATTGAAGATGATGAAGACGCGTCCGCGGAAGAAGATGTTGAGGTGGTGGAAAAGGAAGCAGCGACCAAGGTGAGTTTCACATACTCTCTCGAACTCGCACCCAATCCTTAACTCATTCCAAACAACACCCCTTAGGACAACAAGTCTGTTACTCGCTCCGCCGCCGTGAAGTTCAAAAAGACCGTAAGTGGGATAGTCCGATTTTAGACTATATCCGATTTTAAACTTATGCCTCTTTTTATTCCACAGAAAGCCAACGATAAAGACAAGTCCACTCCCGAACCTACTGCCGTCGTAGAGCAAGACGTACAAATGGCCGACGATACTAAAGGCAAAAACACCCCAGCTCGCGCTGCCACTGTAAGCATCCCCTATTCTGACGTTCCTGGCATGGATACATCTTCAAAATCCTATCTCGATGCTGAGTACTACCTCGCACAGGCTTAGAAAGCCACGAAGAGCAGTCAGCAGACTCGCACTCAGAACTCTTCCAAACGAGCTCGTGCCTCCGAGATCACCGATACTCATACTCCTGATTCTCGTAAGTCGGATTTTAACTTAATTCCTTCCCAGTCGGATTTTAATACAATTGCTTCTATTGTTTCCTAGACGATGCCGAGCATACTTCCGGTACTCATGCCCATAAAGTCCTCGACGACGTAGCTATGCTACCGTTCTCTGACATGAATAGTAAGAGCACCGACTCTCTGAAGGCCATTGCCAATTACTTAGCTTTGACTTCGGAACAGTCGCTGTTCCAGATTCAGCGGGCCCGTCAGGACTACCTGTCGCATCAGGGTCAACGAGCGGCAGTGCTAGCAATCCTCCTGCAACGGTCTCAAATTGCAGAGGATGCGGTAGAGGTTGCACTAGGGGCAGAGGAGCACCAAGAGCTCGAGGGAGGTCCATCTGGGTCAGAACCCCACCTCCTTATGGAAGTATCCTCCTAGAACACTACTATCCAGGCCGTTGGTACTAAATATTAGCTAACCAATTCAGTGGCTGGCGTAGAGTTCAACATTCTGCGCTTCTATAGGCGCCGCAAAGTCCGTTTTTCTTTACTCCACTCTCTATAAAACCCATAAAAGCACAAAAAAAAATGTACTAGTAGATAGCATACCACTTCGGTATTAGCTATAGGCCTACGTTGCCTCTGATTCCTTGTGTACAATAAAATCCGATTTTCGTCTATAACTCTATAGTCCGATTTTAGTCGTCTTCTGATTCTTCATCAGAATCTTCTTCGGATTCATCATACCGCTTAGACTTCGGCATCCGATTAAATGCAAAGTCTTCATCCGCATTTTCTTCTAACTTTTCAGAGTCATCATCAATCATTTTCTCCAACTGTTTCTTAGACAGATCAATAAGGTCATGAATATTCTCTGGCAACTCGATAGGTTCATAACGAGCATGATGAGGTAGTACCCTGAAGGCACCAACCTTCTCTTTGAGTACAGAACCATTCATTTCCGCAATGATGTAAGATCCGCCCTTAGTCCGTCTGATTACTATCATAGGACCCTTATACCTAGGATACATCTTGCGATCCAGGTTCTTTTCTATAGACGTATTTCTCACTTGTACCAGAGTACCGGGTTTAAAATCGTAATCCTTGATGGTGTGAACATGATCCTTTTCGAATTGTCGGACTTGTTGCCGTTTATTCAGATCAACCTTTTCCATCATAGCTCGAACATGGTCCCTGTGCTTAGCTAACGCTTGCGCACGGAATCCGATTAATTCAGCAGTAGATAGGATTTTACCAGGTACATCCACTAACCACGTAGACTCAATCAGATCTAAAGGTAAAATTGGTTCTGCTCCGGTAACCATAAAGTATGGTGAACAACCGAAACCTCTTCTTACAGTTACTCGATCAGACCATAGTACATGTTTTAAGTACCACCACCACTTAGATATGTCTCCTCCTGTAGCTTTAACTAAAGCTTGTCTAACGTCGAAGTGTGCTCTTTCAATCTTTCCATTCGCTTGAGAATTATAAGGTGAGATTTTAATCCCCCTAATACCATACTTCTCTTCCAGCCACTTGAGAACCAGACGCATTTGAGGTGCATTGTCGCTGACTATCTCAGCTGGACAACCCCATCTGCATATAATATCTTCAAATAGCCATTCACCAATGCTTCTAGCATTATCTTTTCTTAACGCTCTAGCCTCAGGCCAACTCGATAGAGCACAACGCCCGTGAACAATATATTTACAACCATTGCTCTTTGGTGAAATTTGCATTGTGTCAATGTGGATTTTACAAAATAGAGAAGGGGTAGTTGTGACCACCGGCGGAATCCTCAACATTCTCAGCGTCTATCTTGGCAGGCTTGACACGATTTTACATACCACTCTACATCTGAATGTAGTTCTGGCCACCAGAATCTCTTCTGTATGACTGCAGTAGTAGCAAAAACGCCTCTATGTCCAAGGTAATCATGTGCTGAATGTAGCATTTCCATCCGTTTACTATGATCCATTACTACTAACAAAGGCATGCCTTCGTTCCTCCTGTATAAGCGGTTTTTATCATCCATAAATTAGTCATTAGCTTGGGCTTTGAACCGTCTAACTTGTCTCGATTCCATTCCTTCAAGAACCCTTGACTCTGGATCTGATAACCATTCTCTGATTTTATATAATCGCTGATCCATGCTTATAGCTCTCTCCTTTCGATGTGATTCCGAATAAGGATTCTTACTTTGCCATTCGCTATCATAGGCAGGTACGACATTTGTATATTGGCTGATCCCAATACCGCAATTCGTAAAATCCGATTCAAGGTTAAAATCCGATTTTCCCCCTAAGCTTAGATTCATAAGAATATCCCTATATTCATCAATGCACTCTTGTAGATCATCCTCGAATTCATCCACTGATGTGGCAACTTCATTCAAATAGCCACCACGATGATCTATATCATGCTTAAAATCCTCGAAGTCTAAAGGTGTTTCCATAACGCCTTCACCCATTCTGAACTTCACAGGCTCACCATCGTCCTCATTATCCCTATCCTCAGGATCGAATTTTGGCATATATGGCTGGACACCACTTTTCCTTCGTGATAGACCGTCAGCCAGACTATGCTGCTTCCCTGGAATATGAATCAGAGTAAACTGATGCTTCCTAACCTGTTCTATCCATCTATTTATGGTAGCGTTAGGTCCAACAGACACTTGGATTATCGGGGACACTGTCCTGGACTTTAGTACTAGACAGATTTCTACATCCATAGGTATTCTATAATATATAATTGTGACTTTAGTACGTATGCTTGTAGAGCCAGTTTTAGACTTGTAATACAGATTCTCGTTTGGCTTGTGAGTAAGATGCTTGAGTGTGACATTCAAAGTTCATAGATCCAAACAAGGTGTCGTGGCCACGTTTCTTAGGATGTTAGTGGTATGTCTCTGATCTAAGGAATATCGGACCGCAATGTACATTGGTTTCTACGGCCAACACAAGATTCTGCCAGTCACTGTTCTTTTCAATTGTTTTGACTGGATCTTCTTTTGAACTAGAAGGTCTCCTTGATCAGTTTGCATCTGCTTCGCGTTGTTTTTGTGCCCATTCAACTACGGTGATGTGCAACCTAGTTTGTTTTTGTATGAAGGCAAGTCGCTATTTCAGCTCCGATAATCTGCTGTGTGGGACTAGTCTAACCTCATCAGGAAACGTACCCCTATCCGTGGTTACTGTATGGGATCTGTACGTATTACTCAGTGGAATTTTTGGATATCAGTGGGAGTTGCATGGACAGTATCCTTTGTGGTCTTTGTAGCGCTTCCATGGGTAGCCATGTAAGTTCATGGAATCTATGGTTTCGATGTGCTGGGCTGTGGGTTCCTCAGTATATTTCGTCAGTGGATTCCCCAGTGGTTCTTGTTGGAACTTGCAGCAGATGCCGGTGGACTCCCCCACAGACACCCATGGATTCCCACGGATTCCCACGGATTCCCACGGAGAGCCATGGCAGAGTTCACGGATTCCACGGAGAGTCACTGATAGGTCACGGATAGCACATGGATATGTTCATTCGCATGTCGTGGTGCTGAACCCGTAGGTAGCAGACTCTCTTGACCTGTCTGTTTTTGATGTTTCGACGTTCTTGGATGCTCCCTCATTCTGGTCTGATCTAGCAGGATGGCACTTCATATCCCCGGGATTGCAGTTGATAAATCTTGGGTCCGTCGTAGTGTGCATAGTACTAATCTTGCCTTTTCTACGCCAATGCTGCACGCTATTTGAATACTGCTCCATGTCTATAGGCAAGTATTATACTTTATGAGTCCTATATGAAATATTAGAAATCATTGTAGTAAATTATTTAAATGTGACTTTTGCGTGCGCTAGTATCTCAACTGTTTCATAGTCCTTTTTGCTATATTTGTTGTTCCGAATTAGTCAGATAGATGGAACTGGATTGTTTCATAATGTTCCGAACTCTCTACGAAATTTGTTGTCGATCGTACTCAGATCAAAGCGAACCAAAAAGTTCAACATCGTTCTTTTCATTTGATTCTTAATGTTTCACGATATCGGTTCTTGCTTGTTTGCCCGTTTTGCAGCTATTGCGTCCGACAGTTGTGATATTCTCGATCCCTGCAGCTGCTGAGCTCAGTAAGACGTCGATTTATTCTAGACTCCACATATGTACAGCTTTTACCCCTTGATCAAGGTGGGAATTTCCGTTGATATCTCTTTATGTCGTCAATCGTTGTTTTTGCTTGTTTGGTGTTTTATATTGAGTAGGCGGTTGTTATACACTGTCCATGATCTGTCGTTCTCACAAGATTATTTATTGACCGTCACTATTTGCATGGTTACTCCTAGCCCAGCTCGTAGTTTGTGATTAGTAAGTAGCTCGCTAGTGTGGCGCACTTTGTGGCAACTTGGCATCACGCCGAAGGTGTGACGATTGCCGTCGTCATACACATTTCGTCTTCCCTTAGGATCGTGGCAATATATATAAGTCGAGCGTCCGACATGCTGTTCCTCGTGATATCGGTAGTTACCCAACATGGGTGCTCAAGTGATTATCGAAGGTTATTTTGCAATGTGGAGACTAGCATAGGTGCTGCTGTTTTCACTTTGAATCAATAATAATCCGACGTCACTTTTTTGATTTTTTTTTTTTGTAGCTCATAGTCTGCACTTTGACTGACAGCTTTAGGGTTCATCTACAGTCCTTAAGGTATTCCCCTTATAAGATACAATATCGGCACCGTAGTCGCAATATTGATAGTTAAAATGACGAGTCTTTTCAGTATGGCGTATTGTTTCTTTCTACCTAAAGATCTTGACCGTCCCGGTCAAGCTCTCAGCAAGGTTTCTCTCCCACTCAATACTTGAAAAGTAACGGGAATCGCCTTTTTGGGCTGCAATATTGTAGGTTTTTCCTTATTACTGGCTGCAGGCAGGCGCCGTTGTACAGTATTGATCGAGCACTCCCTGGTTTGGCTCTATTGTAGGTCTATGTCTATTATGATTACCTACGAAATCGTCCGAATTTCTCCGATGTTGCACAAGGGGTTGAGTTCGGTGCAAACCTTATTCGCTTCACACTAGATCGGAAGGTTACGACATATGTGCAACTTCAACGCAATTTCCAGTCCTTGTTGTAATTGTTGAGTAGTCAACATCGTGATCTTGGTTCTGTGACTTGACATCTCTGCATGTCTACGGCCTTTTGTAGATTTCTGTGACTGGTCGTATGGATGATTCAACTTTCTTTCTTCCTTTGGCTCGCGCTGGTTTCTGAGGTTATCTGGTCCGGCGTCTTGTCCGAATGTCTAGTTGCCCTGCTGGCCATTCCAGTTCCCCAAGTTGTTGAAACCTGGTCCGTCGGTTGATTCGACAAGGATGACGTGCTACAGTTCCCGTCCTGTTGCAGTTGTTGACTGGTCTTACAGATGATGATTCGATGACCAGAGCTCCTCTGATCATTCTCAAGTACTGGTCGGTGCCAACGCTGACCTGAAGCTAGCGCCATCCGTTACCCTATACAAGCAAATTAACGCCTGGGCCCTCAACTTGTAAGTTCTTTTACTTCTCTTTGTCCTTCCTTTTACTTATGGTTCTCGATATTGGTAGGCTATCCTAACACAATCGCTTCCCGATCACGCCAACAAAATATCCGTCCTGGTTCACTGGCT
>ML179089.1:16554-30832 GCA_004369135.1 Dendrothele bispora CBS 962.96 | reverse complement strand
TGAGGAGCATCATATTTTCCGGACATACATATATGGTCTTTAAGTCTAATGAGCGGTCTATCGTGTTAAATTCACACTGTCGCGAGCCCCTGTGACACCAGATGTCAACTATCGTCATATTTGCAGGTGCCATAACGTTTCAGTCTAAATTAGAGGCAGAACACATGATCAGAGTCACAACACTAACGTGAATTATTTCAAAGTAAAAGAATATGAAAACGGATCAAGAACAGATGACACTGAACTGATCATTCCCACTTTTCATGTCAAAGGCTTAGTCGTCTCGCAACGACCACCGACCCGAAAAGTTTTAATCTCAAAGAACCGCCAACCGAATCACTGTCGTGAAACGTCAACTCTAGAGACTCAGATGGCTCTGATATTAAAGGTGTATGGAGCATCACGATCACGGGCACACGTATCATAACGTCGTAGGGCAAATAGGATGAAGGGGCTCACAACATCTCAATCTGTGTTTATCTTAACAAACTATTTAGTTCGCAACGCAAGAACTCTTGGATAAAATTAGTCACAGCCTAAAATAAATTTTAGTCTGAAACACTAGATCAACTTCTTAGTTGAGCAAAGCTTCCTCAGTCTCAAATAAAGCTATATGAGAGAGATAGTCACAAGAAAAATACAGAAACAGTAGACAGTAGAGAGATCGAGAGATATACATTTTTCTTTTACTTTATATGGTAATTTGGGAGGCAAAACAAAAATAAAACTAAAGTCCAATTTTAACATATGTGCGTTCAAGTCCATATTCGTATGTAAAATATTAGGTTAAGTTGAATCAACCTTTTGGATCAGAATTTGCTACGTGTCGGTGTTGAACCGGCCCTGGCTATCCGCTACTATCGTATGACTCCACCCATGATAAAGCACCATTTTTCCGTGCATCCGGTATGACTCCGTCGGATTACTTCAAAATCAGTCCTTATGATTGGCTAGTTGATGCCTCCTCGCATCCGTTTTCTACGTGTCCACTACGTGTCTATCTTTTCCTCCTACGTGTCCAGTGTTTATCAGCCACGGAAGCAAAATTATTGCTCCTGTTCCTGTCGGATTTTGCTGTATCCGCTGTCAGCACTTCCCGTGAATGCCTTTAGTTACCAATTAGACCTAGACGTTGGTCCGGTCAGATGGCAATAGCTATCCGTCAATCCGTTATGTCCGATTTAAGCCTACAAGCTTTCTCTTGCTCCGATATTGGACCTTGTAGCCGACAAGCCCGACGTTCAAGTTTTCCTTCTTCCCTTGGATATAACTAGAGTTATCCTACAGCTAGTAAGATCTGACTGTATCTTAATAGACTTTGTGCAACATATTATTGAACCGATGCATACCCGTCAACATAGGACACAGTAGCTTGATAGACTTGTTAATCCTACCGCAGCCACAATTCCCTGGTTGATTAAGTACGACTTGGGTAAGGTCAGATTTTATCTGTGCACCTCTATAGGACTTTCATTACTCAGTAATTATACTAAGCTCCAGTACATATAGCTCTAGTTTTTGGTTAACAGCTTGGGAACAGCTATAACCCTCAGTTTCCCTCAGTATCCAGGCTCAAAACTATGTTATTAACATAATTAATATCGGATTTTGAGCCTAGAACCGTAAAAATGGCTCATCAACGGATTTGGAACTCTTAAACCATTTTGGTACCATGTGTAATCACGATTTGTTGTTGTTCCAAATTCGTCATTCCAAGCACCGCGTGAGAGTCTGAATAACGGCAGCTGTGTAATAAATTGACCTTGTAATAATGCTTACCTCATGACATCATCTGGTCTTGTCATTTGAATGGGATAAGATAACGATTTGCTAAATGGGGATGCACGTGGAATGCTAGCCAGCTAGAGTTAGTAAGGACGAGTCCCTAAAGGGCCTCGTAATTATCTAATTTGTTTACTTTCTTTTTATCTAATGACTGGGGGAGAGGCCGACAAGCGGCAGTGAACAAACCGTAAAGTCAATGTTGCTGTGAAACAAACTTAATGTGGCTGCAAAGTTGGAATTGGAGGGTAAAGTAAAAAGTGAAATAAACTCCAGGAAAAAGCTAAATATTTGTTTTCTTTTTTTGGTATAAAGTTGAATAAACATGACCGACGTTTTTTTGTTTTCAAAGGCCTCAAACTGAATGATATTTTTAACCTTTGACCTCTCCCATAACAGCGTCTTTAATCTCACTCTTGCTTGATGACTCTACCAGTGGGATAATTCTTTCTGGCAAGTCCTGCCGCTTGAATTTTAGCGTTGCCCTGTTCTCAACGACAATACTGTGAAAAAAAATTTGAAACTTCGTACAGGACCAGATTGAATTGTAGGCATTATGTCTATATAGTCATTTTTACAGAAAACTCTACCTACAATTGTAGTACATGTATTTAGGGATAAAAAGCAATTATTATGGTAGTTGATTGACAGAGGATTTGAGCAGAGTTTCCCTGATTTGTTTGTACTTCGACAAATCCAACTTCGAGCTCAGATTGATATCAAGTTTATTTTAAAATTATAACCTGTTCAACCCTGAGCTAACTGCATAAATCCATAACGAGAAACTGAACATCTGACAAGACAACCTATTAACTTTGTGCCCAAGGACCTCTGATCAGACATTGCAACAGCTCCTCAGCTATCTTCATCACTTCATCATTTCCCACTAAGTCATTATCGGAATATAAGCAACAAAACTTCAAACAAGACAAGAGTCTAGACGTACCATTTCCATATTTCATTGGTCCCTATCAATTTATTTTGAAGATATGAAAAGTAACATTATAAGTTGTGTCAGAATAAGAAGCGAAAAAAAGGGGAATCACAGACCATTTCCTCAAGCCTATATCCTTTACTCAACTAGTGTTGCACGCGACTCGACTCCGCTCCGGCTAGTCGCCGGGTCGAGCCGGTTTTTGAGTCGCAACTTGACTCGTGACTCAAGTCAGCAGAGTCATTTGGAGTCAAGCGTGAATTTTGTTCCAAATAGACTGGAATTTCACTGGAATTTCTGAGGGTAAAACAGCTCACACTGGGTGCAATAACATGTATATTCCCAGGAATTACAGAGACATGACAGGAAAAATATGAATTAGCTACATGTCTGTATTTCTACTGATATTAGAGAGGTTGCGCAGCGCCAACCATATGCCGTATGCGGCTTAGTCAGCATGCGCGAGTCGTTTGCTGCAAGATGTGTGCGCTGGCCAACCACAGACTCGAACTCAACTTGTACCGTCTCAATACTTGGTCAATGCAAGCCCAATAGCCCCAACATCTTTTTATGGACCTGGACCAACAGTTTGGATGCCGGAACCTGTGGCCTGGATGAGATTTTATGGAGTTACACATGACAGACAACTTTGTTGCTTTCGGTAGAAACATGGGTGCGTCATGGACTTTCCTTGTTCCAGTATGAGGCTAATGATGATTAAAATTGTATTTGAACATTCTAGCTCAACATCAAAGCAGAACTCGAACAGAAAAATGACCGGAAGTGTGACAATCCTGCTCCAGACAGTTTCCCCTCTCTTGTAACACTCCCGCTGTCCAAATTACACCCCAGATACCTCCATACTGAAGAAATAAACCATTTTTTTCATTTCCATACCAAAAAACATCAAGGGTACTGCGCTACTTCTTCAAAAATTTCCCAACCAGTTGGCACAACATGTATATGCTATTCCATTTATATTGTAACAAGGCTGCCGTATTACTTGGTTTTTTGGTCTCAATATGATCTATTTCATCTTTCACTTTATATCCTAGTCTTTGTTATGTACGTAGACCATGTAATTTCTAAAATATACGCTGCGCACACATCTTACAGTGCACAACTCACGCACGCTGACTAAGCCGCATGCGGCATATGGTTGGCGCTGCGCAACCTCTCTATTACAAGAAAAATATAGAGTTATGTTCATGCTGTATTTCCAACACTACAGGTTGTTGAGTGTTGACCCTGTAATATCACTGTATTGAAATTGTATTTCTTTGTGTATTTCCAGTGGTAATACAGACATGTATCCAATTCATATTTGTTCTGTATTTTCACTGTAATTCCCTGAGAAATATGGGTTTTTGCACCCAGTGTCAGTGCTCTTTAAAATATACTTAATGACTTCAAAAAGGTATTTAAAGCTGAAGCAAGTAGATGGAAATATATTTGGAAAATTTTTCGGGATTGGTATGACCCTGTCATAACCAGATTCTCATGGCTTTCTCATGACCAAACTTCACATTTCAGCCATTGTACAAGGTAAGTGCTTATTTTTATTAACTTCACTCACTGTAGCAACTTGTTACAAGCTATTATACTTACTTGTAGCACTTTTACTACCTCCTTCCTTGAGGAAGCCATTTTCGACCGACTCCAATTGACTCGAGTCGGAGTCGAGTTGATTTTAATGACTTTTTTGCTGAGTCGAGCCGAAGTGAGTCAGAGCCGAGTCCTGACATCACTATCCTCAACTCTGGACTAGGCAACTGGGCCACTGATCCCAAAGTGATAGCAAGTCTATCTTTCATCACACAGAACATTATCTGATACAGGTTTATACCATGGTTGAGGCTGATACCATTGCGGATGCATTCGATAGGCTTTAGTGTTGTTCATATCTTCTGTGTCCGAAGCTACCTCTTTGCCTTTAGTCTTTTCAGCTTAGAAGTCAGGAAGCAAGACTTGGACCACAGATTGGGGTGAACGACGCAGTAGACAGAAGAATCATTGAAAAAAATTGACACTATGAAGAATGACGTTTGCGAGCTGCTTTTTGTAAATGGGTTGAGCGGGGTTACTATTGAGTAAAAGACAAAACAATGTTAAGCTGACATTGAAATGGGAAAATTGATTCATACTAATAACCGACTCACATCATGGCTTTTTGAGTGATATCCTCCAACAGGCTAAGCAATAGCCAGACTATGAGTAAATCGTTTAATAATTGTGAACATGGAAGAAGAACTGAAATGTTCTGTTCAGCGGTAGCCCATAAATCTTTTCCGCAACGGAATGATAAAATATAGTGGGAAAGACAGAGACTTACTTTCTTATCTGTCTTTTCAGAGAATAGACCTCAAAATTTTTGCCGTTTTATTTAGTGAAAAACAACCCGGTTTTCATTATGGCATTGTTCATTTGCAACTCAATGAGGGTAAAAACTCCTGTATGGTTCCCATTTGTCTTTCCTGTTTTTGTTAGCGGGGCAGTCAAAAATCTCGTTGCAGATGAGGTCTAATACTGGAATATTTCTGCCGTAAAAGATTACATTTGCAAAGGGAAAATGGACTTTTTGTGACTTAAAATGCTTGTTTCTTAGTCTCACTTGGTTTCACTATTAATCAATCCAAAAAATTCTGTACTCCTTAAAAAGGAACTAGATCGTAGGATAGGATGAAGAGTCAGTACATAAGCAAGCTAGGGAGGCGCAGGGAAAAAAAGACAGTATGTAAGCAGAAGAGTAGGCGCAGGACATGAGGAAAATGACATCATGATGAGGTAAAACATTAGGTAAAAATCCTTTTCGAGCCTGCTAGAAACAAACTAACGTTTAATAAATTAAACAGTTTGTTAATTTGTAAAACAAATTAGATAAGAGAGAGTTGGGGACGACTACACATAAACAGTAACAGTGAGATCATACATATCCAGATCCTTTCCTCGTCTCGTTCAAGGTCACTGTACTCTTCACTAGCTCAGGATCATACCGACAGTGGAACACTGAACCTTCTTATCACTCTTCCTTCTCCTTCTCCCCATTCACAAAACCGTTCCCATTCATCAAAACCCTGGGATCATGAGCTAACAAGTACTTTCATTAGATCAATTCCTGTCCCCCTCTTCACCTCTTCCCAATCTCCCCGACACCTCTCTCAGCTCTAACCTAGCTCTTCCCAAACCCGGATCCAGATACCCAAGCCCGAGCGCGAGTGCTTTCTATCCGATTTATTTTCATTTCCATTCTTATCCTTATCCTTCCCAGACCCACCAAACCCAAATCCAATTACAAAGCTAATCCCTGCATTGTGCGGCATCGGGAAATCGGTCCCAGGATAATTTTGACTATTTTAGCAGTAATATGTGGACATTACTTGTAATATTGACAATAGTGACGAATACTGTATGTTAGCCGGTCCCCCTGTAGGAATAACACATAATAGTGAGAAATACCTGCACATCAGCTCTATAATAGCTGCAGTATAACTCTTAATAGATGAATCGCAAGATGAAAAAAAAAACCAAGTGACATTGCTCGAAAGGCTACACTACTACATAGTACTAAGGTTATAGTAATTAACTGTTTTATTCTGTTTCCCACTTTAAATGCTGTCCCCGAGAATCCCAAATACAATATACATAAATCCCATTTCCATCGCACTACGTGTCACCAGAGTAACAGAGTAGGTTGACTAATGACATAAGAATGAGTTTAGAATGAAGTAAAAAATTGGTCAAAAGACTCACGAGGTCTTAGTCTGTCTGTTGGCAAGACCGGTGACTCAACCCACAGAGATTCATTGTCAACAGCAACAAAGAGATAGTTCGGGAGAAGTGTGCCACGTTGCTATAGTAAAAAATTTGAAGGGCTGACCAGCAGGTTCGAGTACCATAAAAAGAAAGTCAGAACATAATATCAATCAAAGTAAAAAGAACACATAAATCCAGGACCACTAGCTCAACCCATGGAAATTGAAAGGGCCTTCTGCAAAGAACAATAGCAACACTGGGGATGTGGGGGGGGAAGAGTCAAGGACAGCATGCCACGTCGTAGTCTACAATGTTAGAGATCTTTGCGAGTCGATCCGGACAAGTACTTGGATCCGGCATGCAAGTACTTGCTGTCAAAAATGCCTGACCTGGTACTTGCACACAATCCGTGGGAAACAAGTACTTGACTCGCAAGTAATATTACTCGCGAGTCAGTACTTGCAAGTATTGTCCAACAACTAATATATTTTGAAAGTTTGTAAGTATTAACATGTCAATATTAAATACAACATTAAATAAGTTAGATACTTAATGATTCAAAGCATATCTTTATGAATTTTCATTTCAATACATTACATTCAATAATTTTTATTGCTAAAAGGCATACTTGTGACTTGTGTACGACCCGTGGGAAACAAGTACTTGGATCTGCAAGTAAAATACTTGCAAGTATTCTGCCGGATCTACTTGTGAGTACTTGTAAACGATCCCGACTCGTGAAGGTCTCTAGTCTACATAAGAGAAGTTCTGCGTGTCACTGAACTATTAATAAGCGGAGTTTCAAATTTCTCGGTCCGGTAAAACGCAGGGGAAAACTTGCTATGAAGACACTAGCAGCTATGAGCGCAAAAAAACACACACAACAACACAACACAAAACAAACAACACAAACAACACAAAGGCTAGTTATGTCGAGCAAGTTAAACCAACGTATGTTAGTTCGGGGGGTTCGGAGATAGGATCCTTTATCAAGTAACTTTAGAGTGTATTGACAAGGTAGAGTATATCGAAATACAACTCTGATTCCTTCAAAACGGATTGATTCTTCAACTAATCACAAAGTCTGATTTTAAATAAAATCCGACACTGATCAAAATAGGTTCTCAAGAACGCAACGCTTGGTATATCAAACGAATTTTATTGGTGTCTAACTCTACAACACTCGGGGAAGTAGGATAAACGGAAAATTGCAATACTATGCACACAGGCACTAGCACTACGAGGTATGCGGAAATTATAGTCTCGGT
This sequence comes from Dendrothele bispora CBS 962.96, assembly GCA_004369135.1. Classification (NCBI taxonomy): domain Eukaryota; kingdom Fungi; phylum Basidiomycota; class Agaricomycetes; order Agaricales; genus Dendrothele; species Dendrothele bispora. The sequence continues at coordinate 23,095 of ML179089.1, read as the reverse complement.
AGACTCAGAGATCTCAACTGCAAAGTGCTGTCACTAAGCCGACCGCCAAAAAACTCTAATTTTGAAAAGCCCAGCCACCAGCAACGCTCTGCTGATTCGGAAACTGTACTTTTCACCCTTACTAGTCAAGTCACAGTAGACAAGAACTAGGCAAAAGTATAAGAAGAATGAAACTTAATTAAGTGCAATCACAACACTGAGACTAGTACACAAGATTAAATCTGACTTTGCAATACCGTGGACGTTTATACTGCTATCAACTGTAGACCACAGTGTCCCCGAGCGCTGTCACACTTAAATTGTGCTATCTGGCGAGTAATCTGAATTTCTGGTATATACATACAGGCCTTTTATACTACGAGGAGGGAGATAGTCACAAGAAAAATACAGAAACAGTAGACAGTAGAGAGATCGAGAGATATACATTTTTCTTTTACTTTATATGGTAATTTGGGAGGCAAAACAAAAATAAAACTAAAGTCCGATTTTAACATATGTGCGTTCAAGTCCATATTCGTATGTAAAATATTAGGTCGAGTTAAATCAACCTTTTGGATCGGATTTTGCTACGTGTCGGTGTTGAACCAGCCCTGGCTATCTGCTACTATCGTATGACTCCACCCATGATAAAGCACCATTTTTCCGTGCATCCGGTATGACTCCATCGGATCACTTCAAAATCAGTCCTTATGATTGGCTAGTTGATGCCTCCACGCATCCGTTTTCTACATGTCCACTACGTGTCTATCTTTTCCTCCTACATGTCCAGCGTTTATCAGTCACGGAAGCAAAATTACTGCTCCTGTTCCTGTCGGATTTTACTGTATCCGCTGTCAGCACTTCCCGTGAATACCTTTAGTTACCAATTAGACCTAGACGTTGGTCCGGTCAGATGGCAATAGCTATCCGTCAATCCGTTATGTCCGATTTAAGCCTATAAGCTTTTTCTCGCTAAGTCCGATATTGGACCTTGTAGCCGACAAGCCCGACGTTCAAGTATTCCTTCTTCCCGTGGATATAACTAGAGTTATCCTATAGCTAGTAAGATCTGACTGTATCTTAATAGACTTTTGTGCAACATATTATTGGACAGATGCATACCCATCAACATAGGACACAGTAGCTTGATAGACTTGTTAATCCTACCGTAGCCACAATTCCCTGGTTGAATAAGTACGACTTGAGTAAGGTCAGATTTTATCTGTGCACCTCTATAGGACTTTCATTACTTAGTAAATATACTAAGCTCCAGTACATATAGCTCTAGTTTTTGGTTAACAGCTCGGGAACAGCTATAACCCTTGGTTTCCCTCAGTATCCAGGCTCAAAACTATGTTATTAACATAATTAATATCGGATTTCGAGCCTAGAACCGCAAAATTGGCTCATCACCGGGTTGGCAGCTTCACAAATTTTTTCTAAGTCCATGCATACTTAGTACGCACAAGTAACAAGGCAGCTCAACAGCTCAACATTCAACCGTTACAACTTTTTTGAGAGATAATATACTTTCAATAGAGTGATATCTGTATATATACAAGTCAAGATGGAATCACTCGAAATTATGAGTAAGTAATTCTACTATTAGGTCACAGCTATTCACTAATCAATGAATTACGTCTGCTATTATATTGACGCTGTAAACCAACATGAATAATAACAGATATTCTCTAAAATAATACCTCTGCTATCCGGTACTAGCGGTATCAATTGTTAAATTAGTTATAATTATCCCCGGACCATTTTCCTGATGGCAACAATTGACCGACTCGATTGACTCTCCTCCCTTTTTATAATGTTCCTTGGCAGTCTTGTGTAAACCCACCAATATATCCTAGCTCACCTTTTGAAGGTGGAAGACAGACATGAGAATCATCCAAAAACGAGAGGGATCATAGTTGGATTTGTATAAGGATGGTTGGAGGTTGAATAGATTGCCATTAATTAGAGGAATCGCTAACGATGTGAGTAAAGAAAGGACCTAGATCAACAATGAAGAAAGCTCAACCCTCAACGTCTGGACTGATGAATCCTCGACACACCGTTAAGTAACCCTACTCCTCAAGGCCAGTCATTCTCTGTTCACAAAACAAGTGCGCCAATGCGCAGTTCTCCACCATAACTCACATACTCATGCCTGTCAAAAATGTTGGTCATGTGAATGTAACATGGCTGCTAGTGATGTGGCTTTCACCCCTATGTTTATTTCTATTCTTTTGCCTACCGGCATTCATATGGAAGCTCTCCTTCTGACAGTCATGTTGCGAAAAAGCCGTAATGTTAGAAGAGCATACATCAATCAAAAATCAACAAAAGTTTTGATGATTTTCACACCACATGTATAACGGTTTTGACAGGCATGAGTATACAAAATGAGAAATGATATTAGCTATCCAGGTAATGTTCGTCAGACGAGATAAGCACCACAAAGCATGTCGTCTCCAGGACTGGACACACCATTTCCTGGGCCTGATACATGTGCGCAACTGTATACATTAATTGACAAGTCTTTAAATTCAGGGCATCACAAGCCACTAGCAGTGGTACTTGTTCCCTAGTCGATTTAAAGATTACATAGACTCGCAGGTTCCACTGATATAATAAGTCAAAATCAGATTGAAATCTGAATAAAAAAATCAGACTAGCGTAAGTCTACTCACATACCACCTGGTGCCATGAGGAAGGCAGCATTGTAGATACTCAGGGTCTGAATAAACATGAACATAAACATAAACATGATTTTGAAAGTCCAAGTCGGACGTAGGAACTCTGATAAGTGATGATATCGAACGAGATTACAAGGCTGCAGAAGAATTGCCTGTTTTATTCAAACACAAAAAGACGGCTTATGTTCACTTCAAAAACACCTATAATGAGATGGTAAAAGAACCTTAAAAAATCGGTAGAGCGGACGGAGTTCAAAGTCTCAATTGACATGGAAATGCTACAAACAGGAATGCAAAAGACTGGGCTGTTCGCAAGATTAGTAACGTATCTTGCTTTCAATTGAAATCAACATGTCACTGACGCGCGCTTTGATTTCAAATCTTGCTTTGAAGGCTGATTTAAATCATGATTCAAAGCCGCTCTTTGAAGTGAACAATGATTCAAAGCATTTGAAATCTTCATATCTAGGCCATGGCCATTCTCGTTCGAAAAACACCACATGTCGACATTACCAATACTCAGGACTATTTCTGTACATAAAACATCCCATGACCTGTTCACTGGTACCCATTACCCGAGCTCTTCACCCACCCAACATTTCTCTCAATCCTTTCATTTCTTAACTCGCGGTGGCATTGACAACAATAGTTCACATGGTGGCATTACCGTCATTTTGTAGTACTACAATTTCAAATTTACCCCGGTAACCATCTAACTCGACGAGACTTTACGACAATCCGGATCAAGCATCTCCACCTTTTCCACTTTCCCTTCCTCTCCCTTTGGAGTATTCTACTCACCCCCATGGTGGTGTTGCTGGTCACCAATAAGAACGACGATGGAGCAGACGGTTCTCAAAGCCAGCCTTCCTCTCGACAAATTGCTTGGCTGGCATGCTTCTTTGTATGTTGACGATCATATGGACAAGTATGAGCAGATGTTGAACCAACGGAAGGAATGTGGGATAGATGAATGAATCAAGGGTGTTGATGGTAGGTGTTTTCCTGCACTGTTTCAAGCCGCTGTTGCGCATTTTTAATCACCAACTGTTCAAAATTTCAGAAATCATGACCAAGCACAGCAAGAATCGACAGCTGATTGTGAGTCTGTTATGATTTTATATTTATTCAAGTTTTCTGTTCTGATTTAAATCTTTGCTTCAAAGTATGATTTGAAGCATGATTTGAATCAATGTGCAAAGATGGTGTTTCTGTTTCTTGTTTTCGGGACTTGTTTCTTTTTGAATCCTTGCTTCGAAGTGTGATTTTAATCATTGATTTGAATCAACAAAACATGGTTGTTATGGGTTTTTGTAGTTCGGGACTCTCTTGTTTTCAAGCTTCACTTCAAAGTATGATTTGAAGTGTGATTGGAATCGACGTGTTAAGTTAGTCTTACACTAGTACTATAATTTATTATTAATATAAAGTCGCGCATGTGACTAATTGATTGAAATCAAAGGGCGCATCAGTGACGCATTGATTTCAATTGAAGTCAGCCTGTGGCCGAAGATTTCTTAAGGAGCAGAGCAGCTAGAGTAGTAATGAAAAAGATGCACATGTGTGATAGACCAGGAACACAGTTGAGGATAAAGAAACACGACAGGAAAGCACGGTTTTTATGAGTTGTCCAGGACAAAAGTTGATGCTAATTCGTCTCCCCTGTAGTAGTCAGAGGATGAACAAATTCGTATCGTGCTATAACCATGCATGCTAACCAGCTAAGACTTAAAAAAGTCCTTCGAAGTGGAGTACCAAGAGCTGTTAAATATCGTAAGTCTATCAGACTGTAAACTGTTTCCGGTCCTGATAGGAATACAAATATGTACATGCTTTTCAGAGCATCTTGACTTTGTCATGAATCATGCCTCTGATTCCCTTTGATGGTTACTCCACCACCTTCTCCTATCATTCCCTTTGTACTTGACCATCAGGCAACTGCAGACTTTACCATTAGTACCTTGTTTCCATGACACATAGCCACTTCCTTGTTCTCCATAGTATTCTTGTTCTCCATAGTACCCTTGTTCTCCATAGTCACGGTACCCTTGTTCTCTGTTCCCTTGTTCTCTGTTCCCTTGTTATATATATATACTCATGGCCATTGTAGATAGCTCCTCAGTCTGTTCACCTCCTGTCTTTACTGCTCAATCCCTATCTGTTTCCTCTTGTCCTTGTCCTTGTCCCTTGTTATGTGTGACCTGAGTGGCCCTCAGCACTGGTTCCCAGCACCACAGAGTGATTGTTCTTGACAGACTTCATCTTGACTCTTCACAGACTGAGCCCGAGTGATATATACGCATACTATACTCCAATTTGCACGCATATATGCGGATAACTCCCCTCATGCTGTCATGTCTGGGCAACTATTAGTATTAGGAACAAAAGAATGAAAAAATGAACAACATATTTGTACAGATTTCTCATGCCCTTGGCCCATAGACTCCGTCTGCTCCATAGTGTTTTAAGTCTTGAGGAAAACATGGAGAGTAGAGTCAGTAACATCTGAGCAGAAGGAAACGATAGCGACAAAGAGCACGAATATAAGGAACTGGAAGATGTGTTCCTGAGTTGAGTAATTGGGATTTTCATCAAAGTGAATGAAAGGGTATGTGGTCCGTCTGGGCATCGCAGCAGTGTGTCAGTAAAGGATAGTCTGAGGGTGTGTTACAAACTAAGCCAGCTACTCACTTTGTGGGTTAAACTTGAGAACACAAGGGATCAGCAAGAAGAAGAGGTATTGAGAGTTGAGAGTGGAGATAAGAGTGCTTAGAGAGTGCTTGTAGGCAAGTAGTCTGTGGTTCAACAAAGGTGAATAAGACTGAGGTCTACTCCTCAGTACGTACCTACTTATATACACTGGAGCATCTACCTAATTAGGAAAGTGTGACCTGTTCTCGGTCACAACCTACTAATGCATGTGTTAATCTAAGTGACCAATAGCATAAAGACCTTTAGGTCGTGTGTGGGAGTACGTAGTATCCGATATACAGTACTTATGTCTAGAACATAGTCTGGATCCTGGACTAAGGTAAATAAGATAGAACCAAGGTAAACCGAGGTAGAACTATATGTTATCCAAGGTAAATATATGTGGCCTGAGGTTGGTTCTAGAATGATCGTATGATTGTAGAAATGAAAATGTGGCTACTGTAAGTATGTGAATATGTATACTACTTGTGAGGCTGATAGTAAATAAAAGTAAATAACCCCTATTTCTATATGTTTTGTGACATTACCCCTGTTTTATGATTTTAACTCCGGATAAATCTAGATTTTTGACTGTCTGATTCGTTCAGCAGACACATCCTATCCATGCTTTCAGTTGATCCTGCACTCGTTCGAAATGAGTTTGTACTTGATTGTGTAGGAGCTTGAAAGGGACGTCGATTGTAATGATCGCAGCAGATACACCCTATGCATATGGTTGTTGGATTGGTGGCTCATTGTTAGGCGGTACACTTGGTGATGTATTAGAGTCATTCACGCCGTTAATGCAGAGCAAGAATATGCTTGCTAAATGAAGCCATGCAACGAATGGGTCATAGTATTGCTGAATTGGATGACGAGGGGGTGTTTCCCTTGAAGTCTTGTCGTAGGTGTGCTGTCGATAGGTTCCAGTAGAACTGTAGCCTACTTTGCTTGGTTGGTAAAGCAATAAATTGCTGGAGTTTGGGAGTGAATTGCCTGGATGCTTTAAATGGAAATCTTTGATTTTGTCCTCAGCATGTTGGAGATTCTCCACCGGTTCCCAACTGTCGTCATTGGGACCGTAACCCTTCCATCTAACGAAGTACTGTAGCTTTTTCCAGCGTCCATATCTTCGTGACTTTAGGAGTTGTTCTACTTCAAACTCTTCCTGGCCTTGAATAAGG
>ML179089.1:0-14196 GCA_004369135.1 Dendrothele bispora CBS 962.96 | reverse complement strand
GATCAGATATAATCTGTCTTGGTAGACCATGTTGGGTCCAGATCCGCTCGTATAGTATATTTGCAAGATCTTTAGCTGAAAATTCGTTTGTGATGGGAAAGAAGTGTGCACGCTTGGTAAGTCGGTCAACTACCACTAATATGGCGTTGAATCCATCGGACTCCGGCAATTGAGTGATTAGGTCGGCAGAGATGACCTCCCATGGTTCATTGGGGATCGGATTAGGCATAAGTGGTCCATATGGCTGTTGGGGACGATTCTTCATCCTTTGACAAGTGTCGCAGCCTGAGACGTATCTTTTGACATCGGTAGTTAGGCGTGGCCACCAATAGTTTCGTGATATGAGTTCGTAAGTTTTCCATCTACCGGGGTGTCCAGCAGAGGGTAGATTGTGGTGCATGTGGATATTTTCCTTCTGAGTTCCATTTTAGCGTCTTTAGGTATATAAACCTTTCCTCTATATAATAGTAATCCATTTTCGTAATTCCAATCTTCTAATGATTTTCCAAATTCTCGTGGTCCTGAATATAGTAATTTCTTGTATTCTTTTGTTTCCTTATCCTTCATGATCGCTTCCTTCACCTCCTTTAGAATAGTTGTGTCGTTTATTGGCGTGTCGTGAGAGTTTTCAATTGCTGATATAGCGAAAAATTCTGGTTTAAGTAAAACTTTTTCTTCATTATCGGCTTTTACCCCCCTCTCATGATCTGGCCTCCTGGACAGAGGGTCTGCGGTAAGCATTGTTTTCCCTGGCTTGTGCGTAAGCACAAAGTCAAATCGTGTCAAATATAATGACCATCTCGCTTGTCGTCGTGTCAGCTTTTGAGCGTTTTTAAAGTACGTCAAATTTTGGTGATCAGACCATATCTCTATAGTCTTGGGATGTCCTTCCAGATGTTGTCGATATTCCTCCAGTGCTCTGATAATTGCGAGTAGTTCTTTATCGTAAATTTCGTAGTTACGTTCATGAACGTTGAGTGATTTCGAATAGAACGCCACTGGGTGCCATAACTGATCGTTAGGGTCAAATTGAGAAAGGACTGCGCCTGTGGCAAAGTCACTAGCATCAGTTTCCAATCTAAATTGATTTTCGTCATCCGGTATCCGTAATATTGGTGCTGACGTAAAGGCCTTTTTCAGCGCCTCGAAGGCTTGTTCCTGGGGTGGTTCCCAGATCCAAGGTTGATCCTTCTTTGTCAGGGTTGTTAGGGGCTTTGCGTGCTTAGCAAAGTCTTTGATAAACCTCCTATAAAAGTTCGCAAATCCTAAAAAGGACTGTACTTGCTTGACTTTAGTCGGTTTTGGCCATTCGGTAACTCCTTTAAGTTTCTCCGGATCCATTTCAACATGTCCGTGAGATATGATCATGCCCAGATATTCGATGCGATCTTTGTAGAAAAAGCATTTCTCTGGTTTTGCAAATAGATCATTCTCTTCTAATCGTTTGAGCACTTGGCACGTAATGCGCTCGTTTTCTTTTTTGTCTTGAGTAAAGATAAGGATATCATCTAGATATACCATAACTTTTCCTTCGAGTATTAAGTCGTTTAGGATTTCGTTCATCATGGCTTGGAATGTGGCAGGTGCATTGCTGAAACCGAAGTACATTACTTTGGCTTCAAACAGTCCTCTATGTGTAGTAAAGGCTGTTTTCCATTCATCTCCCTTCTTAATTCGTACATTATTGTACCCCCATCGAAGGTCGATCTTGGTGAATACCCGAGCTTTACTTAGCGAGTCGACTAGATCGCTTATTCGAGGTATCGGATATCGATTTTTAATTGTCACTTTATTCAAGCGACGGTAGTCTTGCACTAGCCGTAAGCTTCCATCCTTCTTTTTGACAAAAAATACTGGTGCCGCAACGGGACTTTTGGATTTTCGAATATATCCTTTTCGAAGTTCTTCATCTAACCATTTATCTAACGCTTCCCTTTCTTTAGGTGACAGCGGATATAATTTTGCCGGTTTGGGAAGTTCGGTATCCTTCTCAAACTCGATTTGGTGATCGTACGGTTTTCGTATCGGCATGCGCTCTGATTTCTTCTTGCTAAAGACGGTTTTGAAATCCCAAAGTTCTTTAGGAACTAGTGGTTTCCAATCGATGTTGTCACTATCGTCGTCTTCTTCGTCGAAACCTTCATCAAGTTTGTCAACTTGTTGAGCGACTATTTTTGCTATTTTGCGGTCTTCCGGCGTATCTATTTCAAGCCAGTTTATGTAAGGGTTTTCTGGATCGCCCGATCCTAATTCGTCCAGCGGGTCGTCCCAGTTAAATCCTCTGGGTAACTCAAGTTCATCGATCTCTTCTTGAGTTACTTTACGTCTTTTTCTTTTATGACGTGCTCCAGGAACACAGCCTTCAGGACATCTGGTAAATCTCCATGCGCCTTGCGCCCAATCTATCTCCGGATTGTGGCGTCTTAGAAACGTCATTCCAATTATCATGTCTTTTTGACCTAAGTCCGTCACCAATAGGTGGGTTTTAGACCTATGAGATCCTATCTCAAGGTAACCTTTCATGGAATGAGTAATTGTACCATTTTTCTTTGGGGAGTCATCCGCATTTATTACTTCAAACGGATGTGCCAATTTTTCTTTTACCAGATTGTTACTTTCTACCACAGATTTGTTGATGAATGTGGTTGTGGCTCCTGAGTCTACTAGAGCTTTTACTTGCACTTTTCTTCCATATACCCAGAGTGTTACAGGTAGATAAAACGAGTTTTTATTATGCGCTACGTTTTTAACAGTATCTACTGTACTAAGATCGAGGGTATAAGGGCCTCAGCATCCATGATCGCAAGTCGTCTCATGGTGCTTTAGAGAAAATCCCGGCCCTGAACAGCCTTACTCTTGCCCTTGCTACTGCTAACGCTGGCAAGACGGTGTGATGTTTCATCGTCATCACTTTCACTGTCTGTAGTGACGTCTTCGATGTAAGGTGTGTTTTAATTTGTGCAGTATTGACAGCAACAGATCCGTGGGGTTCATCATCTGAGCTATCTTGGGCTTCAGCAGAGCGAATCTTCTGCTTCGAAGTCTTTCCCTCCTTTTTCTTTTCTTCTTTCTTTCCTTTAGAGCTTCCTTCGCCCTTATAATTGCTACTTTGGAGTTATGGTAGCATTCATCAGTGAGATGTCCTTTTCGTTTGCAAATGTGGCAATATTTGTCCTTCTTGCCAACGTTATTGGTACTTTCTCCTGATTTTTCCTTTCCTTTTCCTTTCTTTTTGTCCTTTTTGGACACATTGTCCACGTCCATTGGTTCGCCTTGAGCCAAAGATTTTCCTTTTTTCTTTGCTCCAAAAATGGATGCTCCTCCCCTTTCAGGATACAAAACTTTGTATATGTCGATAAGGGTCTCCAAATAAGTGTTCCATTCTGTTGGTATACGTTCGTGTACTGACATTCCTACTTTCATGTCGCGATTTACAACATTTTTCAGAATATCAATGAGATGCTCATCAGAATACTCTGCTATTCCAGCCAGAGTTCTGAATTCCTCGGTGTAAGTCAAGAAGTCTTTCTCGGCTTTGGCAGTATTCTTTGCAAGTTTGTCGAGTTCTTGCTTGGCGGTCAACTTTTCATCGTATCGGCCATAAACTCCGCTGAGTTTTTGTTTGAATTCTGCCCAGGTGTACTGCGACTGATTACTGGCGATTCTTTCGGCCAGTTCCTTGAATTGAATGGATGGAGTGCCTGTAAGTCTACTGAGGGTGATGAGGAGTCTAGCCCTATCAGTTATGACATTACTGTAGGCAAAGTATAATTCCATTTTACGAATCCATTCATCGTATCCAATTTTTCCATCTGTTCCTGAGAAATTCTCGGGTAGATTCATTTTAGCGGCACCACCACCTCCTGGAGTCCGAAGTTCGGTGATTTCGCGATTCAATTGTAGATTGATGTTATTGACGGTCCCATTGAGGTTGTTAATGGCATCATTGATAGGTCTAGCCTGATCATTAAAGATTGTTTGAACTCCTGTAGTATCAACATAGCGATTTTCAATGGCTTGGACCCTGTTATGGAAATATTCAGCCATAACTTCTCCTATCCTATGTGTAAAGCCAGCATAGGGGGCAGCCGACAATCTTAAGGCAGTATGCAATAGCGTTGCCATAGCCCGTAATTGATTGTCACCCATGTTGTTCCTTACATCCTGACTTAGGTCTGCAACAACATTATTAAACCATTCGTCGTTGTTCACAGGGATGTCAAAGGCAACATTGTGAATTTGGGTGTTGAGTTCTTGGTAGTGAGACATCTAATCCAATTGGTAAGTCCTTAACGTTACACAAAACGTTTCTTGAAAGGAAAATAAAATAAACTCCGCAGGTTTTATGTTTCACGAGGCATGTAAGCCCAGAGCACGTAGTCACACAGGTTTTCATTATGTCATAACTTTGATCAAAAATTTTAATTGATCTATCTAGTGCGATTGGTATCCTACTCAATCGTCTTTCTATACAATAGTTCTACCCCTACTGCTAGATCCCATATCTTCCCTTTCTCTTTTTTAACTTCCTGCGACCAATCACAGCCCCAAAATTCCTGTTCCCCTTCCTTCCATCCGGGGAAATCTTCCCAATCCATCGGAGTAGGGTGACTTCCTTCCCAATTGTATAAGGCTAATTTATAGCCGTAAGGGTGTGTCCACCATTTGTAGCGGTGTGACGGCAATTGAGGAAGGTGACGGTTTTGATTGAGTTGATACTCGTCAAAAGTGGCACAGTTCCAAGGGTCTTTCGGCTCCTTGAGAACGTTGGCGTAAGTGTGGGGTTGTGGCCAAGTGGCCAAGTCGTCAGCCGCAAAGTGCAGCTGTTCGCGCGCCTCAGCGTGGAAGTGATTACTCCCTTTGGTAATAAAGGAGTTGAAGTCGTGGAGGAATTCCTCCCTAGAGAGCCTGTCGGCCTCTCCCAGGAGTTCCTCTTCAAGGTCCTGGAGATAACGAGTTCTCCGGACGGCGTCGTTGTAGACGGACGAGAAAGTGTTGAAGTCCACCTTCTTGAATGACTCGGTGAAGGCGGCAGAGGCGAGGTAAGTCTCGGCGGGTACGACGGTAGAGTTAGACATAATCTGTGTGACATAACGTGCATTCCCATAAGCATCCTGCATAGTTGGAGTATGAGAATGGTTGGTGGAATGTCGTCATGGTAGAGTCGGCTTCGGTACTGCTCTCTCTCAACAGCCCGGTAGGTGATGTGGAATTCAGATCTCCTAGGTGGTTCCGCCACCTGGCATGGGGTTTTCGAAGTCATATTACACAACTTCTACGTTCGCGTGTTACCACTGATTTAACAGGGTTGTACACTTGTGCTTATGTCTTATAACGACAAATCAGCAGCAAACGGTCTTTTACACGGCGACGGCCGGTTTGATCCACATGAAAGGATACACACAAAGAAACATCAAGCATAGTGCCAACGTCTCAATAGTGTCACAATCAACTACCCATCTTGCCAGATGGTGTGAATCGAAGTTTCACAATCCACTTTAACCATCTTTTCAGTATGGTGTGAATTGCTACCATTTGCCCCTATGGCCCGGGGTTGCCTTGTCAGGCAAGGGATAAAAACATGACGTTTCCAACACAACCTAAATAGAATATAAAAGAAAGAAGCCACCCAGAACACCAAGGGTGTTGGGGGCATAACACAGTCTTATTCAAATGTTACAAACTAAGCCAGCTACTCACTTTGTGGGTTAAACTTGAGAACAAGGGATCAGCAAGAAGAAGAGGTATTGAGAGTTGAGAGTGGAGATAAGAGTGCTTAGAGAGTGCTTGTAGGCAAGTAGTCTGTGGTTCAACAAAGGTGAATAAGACTGAGGTCTACTCCTCAGTACGTACCTACTCATATACACTGGAGCATCTACCTAATTAGGAAAGTGTGACCTGTTCTCGGTCACAACCTACTAATGCATGTGTTAATCTAAGTGACCAATAGCATAAAGACCTTTAGGTCGTGTGTGGGAATACGTAGTATCCGATATACAGTACTTATGTCTAGAACATAGTCTGGATCCTGGACTAAGGTAAATAAGATAGAACCAAGGTAAACCGAGGTAGAACTATATGTTATCCAAGGTAAATATATGTGGCCTGAGGTTGGTTCTAGAATGATCGTATGATTGTAGAAATGAAAATGTGGCTACTGTAAGTATGTGAATATGTATACTACTTGTGAGGCTGATAGTAAATAAAAGTAAATAACCCCTATTTCTATATGTTTTGTGACAAGGTGCCCTTATAATCAAAGAGGGTAAGGGTAAGGGTGATGTCAAGGCCAAGAGCAAGAGGAAAGGGACGAGAAAGAGTAAGGAGACAGAAGAGATGAGCATCGAAAAAGGATCGAAATGCATATGGAGGAGTAAGTAGTACACTGGCACACAGGGGTCCAGGACCATTAACATGCATCAACAGGTGTCCAGCTGCGTCACTGTTATGAATGCTCCTACTCCACAAAGAGAATGTCTTTTTTGCGTCGGGACAAAGGAGGAATGTGGAAAGATTGGCGGATGTCGATTGATGCTTGAAGGGATGGAACGAAAATCAGGAGGCAAGGATGTATATTGTCGAGAGGATTAAAACATCCCTGTATGATAGTGTCCAAACAGAGTAGTGTCGGGAATAGAATATTTTACGACTCACTAGAGAGATCAGATGTGTGTTTACAGGAGGGAGACAAGCCCGTCTTAGACTCGTTGGAGTCGGTCATGAGCTGGCTGAGGTGTGAGCGGAAGCAAAAAACACATTTCTTTGTTTGGCAAAGCCCTCTGTTTCAATTGTTTACTTATCGCTTAGTCATTTGGTTCCCTATGTGAATGCTTATAATTGGGTGTGGCCGTCGCACAGTGGGAACAAACTGGGGAATCAAGCAGAACTCTTACAAATTTGACCCTATAGAACATCTGTCGTACCGTACACCCAAAAATAGAGAAACTACGACAAGAAAAAAGGCTTATTTAATAATGTTCCAATCAAAAAAAGAGTACAGTGTGTGCGAGAATTGATGTCACTTGCTTTTTTAGGTGATGGCTGTGTAGCTCTGCCATTTTGTCGTGTCAGAGGTGCTCTAAGGTGCCTCCCTGCTGTAATATAGCTTTCAACATGAAATACACAGAGCTAAAATTTTACGAGGAGCATATTCTAACCTGAAAGAAAGTATGTAGGCCACAAAAATGCGTTGTAAAGGGGGAGATACCAAATATGGCAGGTGACATCAATTCTCGCACATGCTGTATCTACAAGTTTAAGTGCGGCACACGCAAATGCTGTCAAGCTCCAATCAGCACAGTAAGAGCAGAGACAGAAGAAACTGGAGAAACAAGCGATCTGACAGATAAAAGACCAAGCAAAATTAGCACAGAGGAAGCCGGGACGGGACAAAAAGGCAGACCTCAATCAATGCAGTGCGAACAGCACAACAAGTGGAACGAATTTATTCTACACTGAAGTACTGTATCGTTTCGATCAAGTGTTCAGTCACATGTCACAGTGTGACTGAACAGTTCAATTTTCAGGTTTAATCACGCATCACACACAGTTTTGAACCAGGTGATGAATGAACTTTTCTTCGGTCAAAATCCCGCCGAAAACCACAAATTTCAACATATAGGAGTCTATTTACGTTGTTTCGACTTCTTTCCGGCATAAGTTTTGTCATGGAACATGTCATCAATCTCATCACCAGACCCATTAAAAAGCCAGTCCTTCGCATCCCATACTTTCAGTCGCTTGTCCAGTGCTACTTGGCTGTAAGCCAATCTGGCTCAGTTTGACTGGAATTTAACTATAAAACTCTTCGAGAATGAACCAAGCAATGAGGTATAGGTAAATCACAATCAGTCTGAGTCTAACAAGCTGAACTTCTGATCTTGTCACAAATGAACTTAACTTTTGATGTGTCACGCATCACTTGGACAACTGAACCAAGTGAACAGATGGTGTCAGTGCATCACGTGTCACACCCACTGAACAGTCGATCGAAACGATACAGTAGTCAGTGACACTTTGCTGTCAAGTTCCAAATCAGCACAGCGCAAGTAGGGACGAGGGCGCCCAGCGGTTTATGTTTAAAAAAGTCATTACATAAGAGTCAAAGTTCACACCCTTCGTCCCCTGCAAGCCCTCCGAAGACAAATTATGTAAGCATCAAAAGATTACAAAGCAGACTTATGTGGTAATCAACATTTTTTTTTCCATCCCTGCCAGAAACAAACTTTACAGTTTCACTTCGTTCAACCAGTTTGTTAATATCGTTTGATCTGTACTTATAACGTATCGGATCCAAGTCATTCTTGGAGATCAGACGGTCTGCAGTACTGCTTGGCTTCCTTGAAAGTCGAATGGTCAAAGAGACACCGTGAAAGCAACACCGCGGAGACGTACTTAGTGACGTCAACAAGTGCAAAACGACCAAGCTGTGTTCAGAACTCGTGGCCAATGATTTCTGCGGCTTTCTGGCGCAATGTCTATACTCCTTGTTGCTCACTGAATTTTGATATTCGTCCGTGATCTATGCCGTGTCATCTGAAAGACGATGGATTGCGGGTAATGCCATTCAAGCTGAATTCCAATCACGCCGTTTTATCCATACCCCGACACCACTATAGATCGATAGATCAGCGGCATCAATCTGTTTGCCAACGTGCCGGGATTTGACGCACTTGCACAAGGTGCTGATCCGGAGATTATAGAACTGGCTATGATGATTGCTTTCGTTCTCTATGGAATATCTCTCATTCAGACCTATCACTATTTCATGGCCTCGTTCAAATTCTCAAATTGATGATACTTATTCATATTCCCAACCTGTTTTATTCAAGCTGACCGGATACATCACTTTTCAGGCTGGGATATTGATGTACGAGACACGAATGCCTATTCTATTAAATTTCCAATCTGATTACCTGAAACTGCACATACTATAGCTATTTCTTTATGGATAATACTTTTATAGGTTAACTGTGCTCGATTTCCACAATGCCAAAGTGTTTTCTGGGATTTCCGTATATTGATGATTTTTGCAGGAACACTTTGCTTGATCACTCAGGTGAGTCTCCAGTTTACTTAAATGAGATCATTCAACCTTTCATTTATTGTCAGGTCTTCTATTCTTACCGAGTGTTTTCGCAAATGCAGTACTACTTTGTAATATACGCCATCCTCGCCGTCTTTCTTTTTGGTTTCTCGATCACTGGCTACTGGCAACATTACGGGACCGGGTTCTTGATTTCCATGTGATGTTACCGGGTTGGGCACTCAGCCCACCACCTGATTACAACTTTTTGGATTCTCGGTGCTTTTCCATTGTTATTTTTGGACCAATGTCGGCTCTTTATAACCCCATTTCAAGCACTGTAAAAACATTCCTGGAATATTTAGCTCTCAATATTTAGCGGTCTATTTCAGGGTCAAATAATCATCTGCAGACATTGTTTTTCAGTTTGAAAACTACTTAAAGGATTGAAATCACAAGCATGTCGACCATAAAATTGAAAAAATAATAAAAGCAGGAACTTCGATTTTCTATTTGCGTTCTAAATCTGATTGTTCTATCTATCGTACCGTCCCCATGTTCAAACCTGTGTAACAGGTCGAATGACAGCCAAAATGACATGTGGAACACACCAAAACCTTGTGTTTGTACCATCAGGTTTGTAGCTTCTTTCTTGCCCTCTCTCCCCTTACCCCCCATCTCCCATCACCTACGACTGCAAATAATTGACTTTTTTGTCTAGCCCTCGAGAAAAAATCTTCAAGCTTAGATTTACAACTCGAATTCTGACTCTCAGGTATGTAGCCCGACCCTGTTTCCACTGACACTTCACTCCTATGACTGTAAAGATAACTGATTTTTTTGCTGTCCAGCTCTCAGGAAAAATCTCGTACTTCATACCTGCAGCTTGTGTCTTACTCGGATCAGGTCGGCAACTCATCATTCTGTTCAACCCTCTACCCCTCCACTCCTGCAACTATGTGGATTGCTTAATTTTCTCCCCTATTTAGCTTTCGAGCAAACATCTTGGAATAAGCCTCATCTGCTACTTGTGCTCCTACCCTTTCGTATGTAGCCCCTCCGCTCATCCTCCCCTGACCACGTAAAGAATTGATCAATTTCTTTGCCTTGTGTAAGCTTCAAGAAAACGTCATATCCTCCTCACCTCTAGCTTGTGTTCCTACCATCAGGTTACAGGTATGAACCACTTCCCTTCTTCGCAACTGCTCTAAGAATAATAAATTGATTTCAATTTTCTCCTGTCCAGGTTTCGAGCAGACATCTCATAGCATAAATATAAAGCACAGCTTGCATTTCTACCATCAGGTATGTAGCCCTGTCATTCAACACTAGTACCCCTACTCTTTCACTCCTACAATGGTGAAAATAATTTCCTAATTTGATTTCGTTGAGATTTCGAGTAGAAATCCTAGACAACTTAAACTTGTGTCCCCACCATTAGGTATGTAGCCCGACCCTTATTCACCCTCTCCGCACTCCTCCGTTGGATTTGAGATATAGTGACACAACTTTTCGGGTCGAAGAATTCCTTGTCGATATCCCCAAATATGCTATTCTTTCCCATACCTGGGAAAAGGACGAGGTCACTTTGCGAGATATCCAGGACCTCCACGAGGCCAAGGGAAAAGCGGAGTTAGAAGCCGAGGGGCCCAAGAAACAAGCTGAGTTGTTGAAGGCTGAGAAGATCCAGAGAAAAGCCGGGTGGTTGAAGATCGAGAAGGCTTGCGAGTATGTTCGACAATATAAATTCAAGTGGATATGGATCGACACATGCTGCATCGACAAGTCCAGTAGCGCTGAGCTTTCGGAAGCGCTCAACTCGATGTTCAAGTACTATGAAGAGGCCCATGTCTGCGTTGTATACTTAAGCGATGTGTCGATTGAGAAGAATGTGATGGGTTTGGAGGAATTGAAGAAGAGTCGATGGTTTACAAGAGGTTGGACACTTCAGGAGCTGATTGCTCCTCGTTACATGGTGTTTTTGGATAAGAATTGGGACAAGATCGATACTCGATTCGGTATTCGGCATATCATGTCCGAAGTGACTTCAATTCCGGTTGAGGTTTTCGAGGAGGGAAGCCTTGATGGCTACAGCATTGCCCAGAAAATGTCATGGGCTGCATCGAGGAAAACGACACGAGAAGAAGATATGGCATACTGCCTCATGGGGCTTTTTGGGGTCAACATGCCACCAATCTATGGGGAGGGAGGAGCAAAGGCTTTTATACGTCTACAGCAAGAGATTATCAGATACTCAGATGATCGGAGTATCTTTGCCTGGGTCGCGCGGGATCGTCGGGATAGAGGGATGTTTGCAAGGTCCCCCTCAGAGTTTGCGTCATCTAGCAGAGTTGGTGTATCAGTTTCAGACGGCCTTGGTGATAAATCATCTTTTTCGTTTGGGAACAATGGACTCCATATCCATCTTCCCCTGAAGCCTCTATGTGATGCCGGAAAAGATATATTCTATGCTTCGTTGCATTGCCGAGATCCTAACGGGGTAATTGGGATTTACCTTCACAAACAGGGACACCGCTACGTTCGATGGCGTCCATATTTTTCTCTATCCCATACCGATGAACCATTGGGAAAGTTACAGGAAGTCGTAGTGAAGGAGGGCGGTGCTATCCTTCGACAGCTAGTCAACGTTGATATCCCAGTTCAACTCAAACTTGATTCCGATATCTCCCTTCTCAATATTGAAGATGGCAATCCATTCTTGTTGCCTTGTCTTTCAGCTCACATGTTCAAACTCCGTACCAAAAAAGGAAACGCATTTGACATCAAGCTTACGAGTTGGACTGGTGACGTCATTCCTGTGCTTCGGATGTGGTTTTGCTAGGTTTTGCTTCAACGATCGTTTGATCGACTTCTATGACTCACTTCAAGACAGGTGTCTATTGCCTGTCGACAACGAAAATGCTCTTGTGTCTTTTTTTGCTCACACGACTGGAGACTCTTCAAACCAAAGAGTTTTCGAAATCAATTACATCCCTTCATCCACTGCCAAATTCCAGCTTTACCGTCAGATACACAAATTCAGATGCACGTCACATGTCTTGACCTCAACAACTCTCAACTTTACGGTTGACGGTCGATCCGCTGATTTCTTCTCGGCTCCCTCAGTTTTCCCGTCTGAATTCCGTTGGATGGGAGATCGTGAAGAGGTGTACCTGTCTGTCTCATACCCAGGTGAACAACGCAACATACATTGTGTATTTCAATATCAGGACCTGTGGTTTGACAATGTCTTTATGGCACTGGGCTTGCGTACTGACTCGAAGCGCCGCATACCATGGGTTGATGTCTTTGCACTGACTGATGCACTTTCAATTTCCGATGTATGGGAATCTTATCTACCTCTGGGCTCGAGATATGAACGCCGTAAGGTTGGCACAGCAGCGACTGTACTCAATAAATGGCGATCATTAGCTGTCATTGTAGAAGAAAAGATATTATTAGGTTCTGCCTGGTATCATGTTGTACTCACTGGAAAATCCAATTGATGCTGAGAGGTGTTTGGTAAACTGGAGGGTAACAAGCAAATAGAGTTCAGGCATAGAAGGTAGAGTAGAAGGGTAGAAGGTGTACATGTACAATATTATAAGAAACTGAAAATGGGTCGAGGGCTTAAGTAGGGTGTTTAAATTTTTTTGCATAGGACGTATACATCAATGTTGAATAAGTGGGTGTGGACCTACATTGTCGTTGTGCGTCAGATCCACTCAGCTTATAGTTCTGAGTGCGAGAGGACCAAAGTTGCAGTATGTTTTCAAACACTAGACTTGTCCGAGTGGGGCACACAGTCTCTTACTCATCAAGATGGATGGGGATGACACTAATCTTGTTTGTTACCATCACCTACGCAGTTAAAAGTGTTCATATGTGAGGTAAGGTCACATTCATCAGGTCCATACATCCGCCGGCGGTGTTGGTGTGCCTACTCCTCTTTCTCCTCTTTCTCCTTTCTGTTGTCATTTTTAGCTATAGGAATTGCTCACGGGCAATCAGTACCACGACTAGCTTTCCTGTGCTGCCGTTCAAACAGTTTTAATTATAACTTCTGGCAGAGGGTGGTTCAGAAATCGTTGACTCAGAATGGCAAATTTACAAGTCATCGTAATGGGCGCACAACACTTCCAAGATATAAGATCTGAGACTCCAGATAAGAGTCAATAACCTGTGAAAATTGTTGAGTAGTAATGGATCACCAGATGCTGTAATACTTTTGCAAAAGGTCCCGTAAGTAGCCTCCACGGGTTTTGCAAAAGTATACGAGAGTGCAATCAGGCTCAAATAGGGTTAGGGATAGGGTTAGGGATAGGTTAGGGATAGTTAGGGATAGGTTAGGGTTAGGTTAGGGTTAGAGTTAGGGCTTAGGATTAGGGTAAGGGAAGGTTATTTATGCTAAAAAAGGCTTTGGGTGCAGATTATGTAATTATTTGGTCATGTTTACAAATGGCTCCAACTAGCTCTGGTGACTTGGCTACCTTCAAAACACCTGCAAAACAGGCAATTTCAGTTGCCAATGGTCAAGGTACCCCAAATAAGGCAAAAGGGCATCATTTGGACTTGAAATTATTTTTTTTAGTTGGAGCAACTTTTGCAAAAGTCCCCGTAAAAGACATAATTTTTGCAATGACAACTACTTTTGCAAAAGCATTGCAAACGTCTCTCGTACACTTTTGCAAAACCCGTGGAGGCTACTTACGGGGTACTTTTGCAAAAGTATTACAGCATCGGCTGAATGGATTGGATAACAAATGTGTACAAGTTACTTACATTTACAGAAACACCTACACAATGGACTGATGGCTACACATGACACACATAAACACACAGTGAGGTCATTTCTATCTAGAAATATACCCATGGATACAGATCCTTCACTCATTTCATTCAAGTTCACTTTACTCTTGACTAGCTCTGGATCAATACCGACAGTGCAACACTGAACCTTCTTATCATTGACACTTCTCTCCTTGAAGAAATATACCCCTGGATACAGATCCTTCTCTCGTATCATTCAAGGTCACTTTACTCCTCACTAGCCCCCGATCATACCGACAATGCAACCACTGAACCTTTTTATCACTCTTCCTTCTCCTTCTCCCCATTCACACCACGATTTCCATTCATCACAACCCTGGCATCATGAGCCAAAACTTTCA
>ML179088.1:228694-268390 GCA_004369135.1 Dendrothele bispora CBS 962.96 | reverse complement strand
GGAAAAAGAAAGAGCTGGTAAAGGAGGTGTGTTGGCTCTTGGAGTTTAGAAGACGACCATGTGGCCGAAATAAAAGAGGGAGTTTTATGTAGTTTAAACTGGTGGAATGCAGCGAATCACTACGGCAGATGTCGTTTTACTTGACTATGGCTCCCGTAGTTAGGAAAGTTCTCGTAACATAGTGCAGCATAAGGAGTTACTGGTTTCCAGGATACTTAAAGTTCCATCTCTTATAAGGAGCGCAAGATCTACCTCCGTTTGAAAATCAGAAGTGCCGCTGTCCACTACTGTTTAGTTCGAGTATGTTGCATGGTGAAGAACAGTAAAGTAGCCAAAAAAATGTCCCAAGAGCACGCAGAAGTAGTCCTTTATGGGGGGGATAGGATCCTAGGGACTGTCTCAGGTGGTATAAGGTTACCTACGACTTTCCTGAGGTATCCAAATGTACCTAATGTACCTGATGTACTCTTGGTACTCTTGGTACCTACGGTACCTATGACACCCTACAGCAGATGTTTAGAATTCGAGGATGTCAAAGGATACCTACGGACACCTATTGGGTACCTACGGACACCTATTGGGTACCTACGGGTGCCTAAGGGTACCTCTCGACACCTACGGGTGCCTAAGGGTGCCTCTCGACACCTACGGGTACCTAAGAGTGCCTCTCGACACCTACGGGTGCCTGAGGGTGCCTCTCGACACCTACGGGTGCCTAAGGGTGCCTCTCGACACCTACGGGAACCTAAGGGTACCTCTCGACACCTATGAGTAGACTATGAGTACTTATCAACCAGTTTGTGCGTCGATACCGTTACCGTTAAGGGACATATTATTGACAAGATTTTATGTACGACTCATGCGATGTGATGTACTGCTATTAAAAATGTTTTTCTTAACTGGTTTTAATGTGACGGAGTAGATATACGAAGACGGACTTACTTTCATCTCAGTCTGTGTTCTTGTTTCATCATTACTTATTATATGCATGATTGAGTATAACTTTAGTAACTGTAATGTGGACAAGTTTACGTGTAAAACTCATTGTAGTTTAATATGTCGTTAGTTTTGTATGGTGTTTTCCGTGGTCTCGATGGGTGTTTATTGAGACATATTGTCCGTCGTGAAACTTCTACTCCACAACGTGAGGTCCAGTGTCTCTTGCCGTGTAACCTAGATCTCCTTTTTGATACGTACTACAGTCGAGGTGTTGATAGCAACTTTTTCTTCTGTCTGTCTGTACACCGTATGGACATATCTACTACACAACTCGGTAATAGTAAACTACTGGTCGATGCGACTCAGTTTGTTCTGTTTACAATCTGTCCAGGGTCCCGCACTTACAACAATTCTGTCTCTACCACAACGTGAATGGCGAACATAAAGAACCACTTACTGAGGATCTTCGATGTATTCGGATATTCCTTTGTCCCTTCTCCGACATTAACTGTTTGTATGGGTACCTATCAACATTATGACCAACTTTCTTCCGCTGTTATCTTCACAACTTTAAACTTGGTTTCCAGTGCTCCAAAAATTTAGAGGCGGACTTATTTTAGTGCACAGTTTCTTCGAACTCTTTCACTGCAGTAAAACGTTTCACTTTTGCCGTCGTGGACGACTAAAGTGAAACGTTTTACTGCAGTATTGAACTCAGTTTCGAACTCTCCTGCTTTACTCATACTCGAACGAGTTTGTTCCGTAAGTGTTTGGGTTCCCCTGTTCTACTCACCGTCGAAAATACAAGACAGTCGAGACCGGATCATTTCTGTCCCCGACTTCTCGTCCACACACACGCACAAAGTTAAAGGAATCTAGAGACACAAATGGACTGAAAAACAATTATAAGTCTCTAGGTAATAGTGAACATGGTACTTTGTTACAACTTCATTGACTCCGGTTTCTTTATACAAATTTCCGAACATGAGCGTAAAGATGACTACTACTATTGTGAGTAAAATCTTAAGAGTATGACACGTACACAGCAATATAAACTTTGAACCTAAGTTGAGTTTGAGATCTATAGGTAGACAGTTAGTTTTTTACATCTCTATAACACTATGTAGAGCACTTTTCTTGTTCCCAAGTTACTTTTTGTACACATGATATAGATCTGGACATAACGTCAACACCCACATCCTGTTACCCATATCGTGATCCACACACACGTGTATATTCGTACCCACTCACCAGTACCCACATCTCTATTACCTATATTGTCATCTACACATAGGTACTTACACATATTCTTTCTAAACGAAAATCATGCACAAAGTAGAACCGAGATTTTTAGACTCGGTCCTATTGAGTGGTAAGTCACACATGTAAATCATTTGCAGATCTCCTAGTAGTACCTAGCCTAGCCTAGACAGACTGGTCTCCTAGGAGTTCTGCGCGGTGGCTAATAGCCTACGAGTCCCAGAACCATGGTTTAGACACTGGAATGAAATATTCACCAAGTGTTGAACTGTGAGTGGTTTAGTAAAGTAAAGTACTGGAAACTCTGCATAAGGTTCCCACACGTCTGCTACCAATCTTATAGATGTTTCTACTAGAACCTTTTGTTAACATTCAGATACTGTAACCTCGGCTAATGAATTGAGTTATACTACACTGGGCTCCAAGTAATTAGGCTGCTGTCTAGACTGCCTGATCACCAGGAGAGCAACACTTTCTTTACGTCACTGGTCCCAGTGACCAGGCCACTGTTTGGACTGCCTGATCACCAGGAGAGCACCCTGTCTTTACCACACTGGTCTTCCAGTGACCAGGTCACTGTTTTGACTGCCTGATCACCAGGAGAGTACACACTTTCTTTACCACAAATGGTCTCCCAGTGACCAGGCCGCTGTTTGGGTTGTCTAATCACCAGGAGAGCATCCTGTCTTTACCACACTGGTCTCCCAGTGACCAGGCCGCTGTCTGGGTTACCTGATCACCAGGAGACCACCGATGTACTACATCAATCTTTTTTGGAACTCATTTCAATTTGTAACAAACACTGTAATTATGGATATTAGAAGTTTCCTTCCCATTTATTTGATGCAATTCCGGTGAGTGTTAACCGGAGATAGAAGTACAGTCGCAACAGGGACTGGTCATGATCGTGTTAGTCTCCTACAGACCAGTAACTTAGTAGTAGGCAGCCTGGTCAGTTGCTGATGTTGTCCGCACTGGACTCCCACAGACCAACAGCCTAGTTGGCTGCCTGGTCAGTTGTTGACCCTGACCACACCGGTCTCCTGTGGACCAGCAGTCTGTTCTGCGGCCTGGTCATTGGAGACTTTGGTCGCACTGGTCTCTTACAGACCAGTAACTTAGTAGGTAGCCTAGTCAGTTCCTCCTACAGATCAGCGGCCTGGCTGGCTGGGCTGATGAGTTGTTAATGTTGATCCTGACCGCGCCGGAAAAGAAAGAAAAGAAAGGAAGGATGATCAAAATAAGTCAAAACGCGGCTTGAATTGGGGAACACGTCGTAAAATAAGGAAAAACATCCATTACTATTATCGATTGGATTTATACAGTGTGGGTCCTCACGGCTAGTTATGAAAAGTGGACGAGGACGGACGTCGATCACGATTACTTTTGGAGTTAAAACGTAGTATTACAATGAAAAGGCCATAACTCAACCTCTCTTTCGACCACGAAATCATGCTCAAATCCATCTTTCTTTGTTACATATGACTTTTCTAACCAATAAAAGTGATCTTCGTGGTCAATAAACAAGAAAGACTATGGAATACAAGAATCTAATTGACATTTAGACGCCTTACCGTCTGAAACTCGCGTTTTTTTTTTTGAGTTTTTTCACTGCAGTAAAACGTTTCACTTTTGTCGTCGTCGTGGATAGCAAAAGTGAAACGTTTTACTGTAGTAGTGAACTCGTGGGTACTGGTTAGTGCACTAAAAGTACACTGTATTATAAGGTGGAGACACACTGCTAACACACACTGCTACCGGTAGCAGTGTGGAAACGCACTGTTAGTGTTAGCAGTGTGAATAGTAAAAAATTATTTTAAAGCTCAAAAAAAGACAAAAAGACAAATATACTGCCAGTTATTTAAAAAAACACTCGAGCCGTCGAGTACCTGTCAAATAAAGTCGACAGACGAGTTATATCTTGTGGTTTGTTCGTTTTTATGGCCACTGTATAACTCTATAGTTACCTTTAAGGCTAAAAAAAACACAAAAGACAAGTATACAACCAGTTATTTAAAAAAACACTCGAGTCCTCGAGTACCTATCGAATAAAGTTGACAGACGAGTTATACGCTGGGTTTGTTCGTTTTGGTTACCACTTTATAACTCTAAAGTTACTTTTAAAGCTAAAACCAGAAAAAAAAAGAGAAAAAAAACAAGCATACAACCAGTTATTTAAAAAAACACTCAAGTCCTGGAATACTTGTTAGGTAAAGGTAGATAGACTGATTAAACCTTGTGGTTTATTCGTTTTGACTGACACTTTGTAACTCTAAATGTGAGTTTTCAGCGTAAAAAAAAATAAATGATGTTACAAAAGATTATAAAGTATGTACTGAGTATTTTATTATGAACGGACATCTGTACCTCGTCAAAAGATAATAGAACATCGTAAAGAAATTAAGTTCTAAACACATACGTGTGATGCTCCCTGGTTCCAAATAGTTGACCTTAGCACCTAGACTTAACGGTAGGAGATCAAGTCTACTCTTACTCCCTCGTAGGATCGTGACTCAGTAGTGTTTGTCTGTCCACCTCTCTCACACGACGGTGGTCGTGGTACAGTACACTTACTTCGATAGGTATCGATAGGTACCGAGAGGCACCGAGAGGCACCCTTAGGCACCCGAGAGGCACCGAGAGGCACCCTTAGGCACCCGAGAGGTACCGAGAGGCACCCTTAGGCACCCTCAGACATCCTCAGGTGGCCGTAGACGACGTCCAAGGTCGTTCTAGGTGACCCCTTAGGTGACTTAGTACAACCGACCAACACACAGCAGGGCGGCAGGCGTGGGAGCGCAATTAGCTTATCTAATTTGGGCTGGCGCGGCCCACGCTAATAACAAATCCTAACCCCCGCAAGCGGGGCGTCCCCGACTCCCAAAAGACCAGAAGACCGAAAGAAACAGACAATAATGAACGGTACACGGGCTGAATGAGAATTCACAAAATCTTAAACCGAAAACTTCACGAGGCACGGAATATCTGCAACAATCATGTTACAACCGGTTCTACTACACAACACCGAGAAATGATAAGACAACTACCTACTGAAACCTGTTCCCTTGTTGTAGGGAGGTTTGGGGTTGACGAGTGAGAATTTTCTGACCGGGGTGAGTGGGTGTTTCAAGTGGTCGGGTGAAATCCGTCGTAGGGATTGGGTACGCTTTGGGACGTGTGAAGCTGTTAGTAAGGAATGAATTGAAAGGCTTACTTAATTTACCGTGGGAACAGGGAACGACCCCCAGACATAAAATACCCTGTTTCTGTCTTATCTAACAAGCTGACGCTTGCGTCGGGGCCAAAGGCCCCGACGTGGCTATTTGCTTAGTCAAATGCTTAGTCAAATTAGATAATCAAAAGTTTACGGCAACACCATGCTATCTTAATATATAGGATTTGTTTACAAATTAGATAAGTAGAGTCGGGGAAGAAAACTAGACTAGCTGATCCAGTGATCCAGCTTTGAGCTTCCGCTTTTCTCGTCATTTCAGGTCATTTCTGAAGATGCTTTTAGGCATGTTGGAAGTTGCAGAGCCATAATGTGCAAGTCAGCGTTAAAGTTCATAACCTGCGAACTTGTAATGGTTGCGATGTTCCAAACTTCCAGTTTCCTCGGCCAGGCGACACTCGTGACTGTGCATCGGTCGCTGACTAACTAACGGCAATCACGTGTGGATTGCTCATCCTGCTCAAGGACATATCCGGTCCTCAAAAAGGCTATCTGCAGTCTAGCCTGGGCCACGATTCTTCCTCGACTTCCGCTCTTCACAACGCGGTCCTTCAGACTACACAGATTCTCTGTCCTTCCAGTCGCTGTGCTCAGCTCCAAAGCTTCGTTCTCGACGTTGAATTCAAGACCGGGCAACCAAGATACTAGAACAGGATCAGCAATGCCGCCTCTGACCAACGGAAAAGTCGAAAAGAGTTCCAAGATGCATTCTAAAGTGGTCAGTACACGCACAAACTACCCTCTTACCATTCTGTCGTGCCGACTCGTTGGGTGTACACCGAAGAAGAGGGAGAAAAATCGGAATGCTGACGGGACGTATAGGTGATCATTGGATCTGGACCTGCAGGTCATACTGCAGCCATCTACCTCGCACGAGCGAATCTCAACCCGGTTCTTTTTGAGGGCTTCATGGCTAATGGCTTCGCTGCTGGTGGTCAACTCACCACTACCACCGATGGTACGTCTTCTTACCCTCCTTCGAAATCTACGGCTCAACCTCCTTCATTTCCTCCCCTTGTCCAGTCGAAAACTTCCCTGGCTTCCCTACCGGAATTCTCGGCCCCGAATTGATGGACAAATTCCGCGAACAATCCCTCCGTTTCGGTACTCGTATCATCACCGAAACCATCTCTAAAATCGATTTATCTCACCGTCCGTTCCGATACTGGCGCGAAGGTCAGGAGGACGAGGATCCCGAGACGGCTGACACGGTCATCGTCGCTACCGGTGCTAGCGCGAAGAGGTTGGGATTGAGAGGTGAAGAGGCGTATTGGCAGAGTGGGATTAGTGCTTGTGCGGTTTGTGATGGCGCGGTTCCGATTTTCAGGTGGGTTTTATTGCATTACTACTACTACTGCTGCTGCCGTTGTTTTTTTTTGGCGCGGCGGACTGATTTGACACTGGCGCAACCCTTGGGTATGTAGGAACAAACCTCTTGCTGTAATCGGCGGTGGTGACTCTGCAGCCGAAGAAGCTACTTGTACGTCGTGTTCCTCATTTATTTACGTTGTTGTTGATATAACTCCATCCCTCATTCCTCCTCTGCCCTGTTTCCCCTTTGCCCTCCTTTTTGCGACGATGCACCAAACCGTTACAAAACAGACCTCACGAAATACGGCTCTCACGTTTACGTCCTCGTCCGTCGCAACGAGCTCCGTGCTTCGAAAATCATGGCGAAACGACTGATGAATAATCCTAAAATCGTGTGTATCTTTCCTTCCTCTACATTCCCTCCCTCCTCACCCATCACTCCTCACCCATCACTCCTCACCCATCTCACTCCTCACCCCTCACTCCTCACTCCTCGTTCTCTTTCTCCTTTCTACACGCTCACTAATCTCCGTATTCATGTTTACGAACATCTACTTCTATATATAGACTATCCTCTGGAACACCGTGGCGACCGAATGTCAAGGCGACGGCGAGCTGTTGAAGAACCTCCGGATTAGGAATGTTCAGACCGGCGAGGAGAAGGATTTAGCTGTGAATGGGTTGTTTTATGCTATTGGTATGTGGTTTTTTCTTACCATCATACCGTGTACACCTGCCACCTACTTGACTGACTCACTTTCTTCCTTTCCCTTTCCCTTTCTTCCCTTCAACAACCACAAACCAAAAAACTCAGGTCACGAACCCGCAACCGCCATCTTCCGCACCCAACTCCAAACCGATCCAGACGGGTACATCGTCACTGTACCTGGAACAACTCAGACTTCTGTGAGAGGTGTGTTTGCGGCTGGAGATGTACAGGATAAGAGGTATAGACAGGCTATCACGAGTGCTGGGAGTGGATGTATGGCTGCGCTTGAAGCGGAGAGGTTGATTGCGGAGGAGGAGGAGGAGAAGGAGATGGTGTAGGGAGGGAGAGAGAGAGGGAACTGACCAAGGAGAGAAGAAATGAATGTTGGTCTAAGGATACGTACATAAGTGGTGTGAGTTTAAATCTCGTTGGGAAAAAGGACAATACGGAGATACATACGTACATATGAGCTCAGTAGTAAGTATGCTTCACGCTGTAATACACATAAGTACTTCACAAATATTTTTGGAGAATCAATAGATAGAAGTCATGCTAAACATGAAAAATGTAAAATATGCTGATGTAGGTAGGTTTTTAAATTTCCCTAGAGTCGGTGTCTGTATATTGAAGCCAATAATTGAACGGTCGAGGGTTCGAAAGAAGCGGAAGATTCAGTTTATCTCATTTTATTGAGCGTTGCGTCGATAACGTGCCTGACACTGCTGGGATCGATCAATGCTTTCTGCCCGAAAAGAAGCGTTGGAAAAAATGAGGACCTACTTGCTTCGTCTTGGGTCGAAAAGGCTTGAAATATTTACACAAAAAAGATATGGCAAAGATCTGGTAGCTTCGCCACATCTTTTGTTTGAACAGAGAAGATATGTTTACTGGTACAAAAAACAAAAGACCTTCTCCTTTGTTCTATAGTTCACCTATTCCTATATAAAAAAAGTTCAATAGACCACATTTGCTGTGATATATATCAGCATTTTTATTCTATAAGAAACATTTCAAACCTGCTCCGAAAATCTTCAAGTGGGGCATTGGCGGGGCCATCACCAAGATTAATAAAGCCCCTAAACCAGCCCATACATAACACACCTGGATTAGAACCTAAGAGCCTACCTGACTAAAGCTTCATACCCCACAGACGACATCATGATGCAATGCATAACACGCCCACCTAACCAAGGATCTGTTTTCGTGTCTTGACGCGTCAAAATAGGACCTACCGTAGTATTTTTTGTTGTAATGGAAGATGTAGTACAGCTGAGTTACATATGCTTCTCACTTAGGTAGATTCAATCCGTTTTTCCATTTTTCTTTATGCTCCATTTCATTTCTCTCTAATCCCACTTTCAAACTTCATTGTGGATTTGTAATATATCTTCTAGCAAATGCGGTCTAATCTTTCCCCGCAAAATCAAAAGATCGCGTTTTTTGTGGGAAAGCATTTAATGTAGAGACATGTAAAGTACGTACTTAAAACACAGGGAAAGATCTGTTGTGAGTTTTATTTGAACCAGTAAATATAATTCCTCTGAAAGGAGAAAGTATGTGACAAAGACACTAGATCTTTGTCATATTAAACTCTTAGACACCCCAAACCCTTTCTTAAATATTTCAAGTCAGTTCAGCCAAAGATGGACCAGAAAGTGAAGCTTCATCCTTTAGGTCCGGCTTATCTTTGGTCTAGGATTGTTGGACCCACTGGCAAGCAGTGTGAGGAAGTAACATAAACTCTAGAATGTACTCACACTGGCATATAAATAAATTCAGAGATGCTGAGGATTACACTGCAAAGATATCACATATTTCCCAACAAGAAATCAAGGATTCCATGTCTTCCAAGGGAGAAAAATACTAAACATTTCCTTTCAAAAGAGATAAATTTGTGATTGTAAATTTCAGGCAAAGAGAGATTATGTCTACCTATTTTTTATTCAACTATTGTGGATCTTTAGAGCCAATGATAGGTGGGAAAGTTGGTGTCCATCTGTGGCCCGGGCACAACATTTTTCGCATGAAGAATCAAGAAGTACAGAATTAAAAAAGAGTGACTCTTGAAACCAGGGTGAAATTTCAGGGCAACCACTTTGGGGAATGTGATCTCAATCTGAGAAGAAACTGAAGATGGCATATTGGGTAAAGAAACAGGAGCTTGAAAGACATGGAGCATGAAGTATTACTAGGAAGACCCATCAGAGCAATCAGAAAAGGATACAAAGAAAATTAAGGTGTAATGTGGAATCAAAGTAGCAAATAGTAGTTTTTACAGCAGTGTCAATTAGCTTTGTCAGCAAGTCAGCAAGTGGATGCTTTACAATGATTTCATATTCATAACCTCCATCTTAAGCACTAAAAGCTGCTCCGTGGTCCAGAAGCAGCCTCACAATGCCTTCATTTCCTTTTGCAGAGGCTGCATTGAGAGCATTTCCATAATAGCTACTTTCAGCATTCACATCTGCTCCTTGATCCAGAAGCAGCTTCACAATGCCTTTATATCCATTCAAAGAAGCTATGTAGAGAGGATTGCCAGAATGACTACCTTGAGTATTTACATCTGCTCCTTGATCCAGAAGCAGCTTCACAACACCTTCATTTCCATTTGCAGAGGCTGCGTGGAGAGCATTTCCATAATAACCACCTTGAGCATTCACATCTGCTCCTTGATCCAGAAGCAGCTTTACAATCCCTTCATTTCCATTCCAAGAGGCTGCATGGAGAGGATTTCCATAATGACTAACTTGAGCATTCACATCTGCTCCTTGATCCAGAAGCAGCTTCACAATGCCTTCATTTCCTTTTGCACAGGCTGCTTGGAGAGCATTTCCATAAAGACCACCTTGAGCATTCACATCTGCTCCTTGATCCAGAAGCAGCTTCACAATGCCTTTATATCCATTCAAAGAGGCTGTGTGGAGAGGATTTCCAAGAAAGATAACTACCTTGAGCATTCACATCTGCTCCTTGATCCAGAAGCAGCT
Source organism: Dendrothele bispora CBS 962.96 (assembly GCA_004369135.1). NCBI lineage: Eukaryota > Fungi > Basidiomycota > Agaricomycetes > Agaricales > Dendrothele > Dendrothele bispora. The sequence goes on along the minus strand of ML179088.1, from coordinate 257,952 downwards.
TCACAATGCCTTCATTTCCAGTGATAGAGGCTGCTTGGAGAGCATTACTACATGGACCACCTTGAGTACTCACATCTGCTCCATGATCCAGAAGCAGCTTCACAATGCCTTCATTTTCATTGAAAGAGGCTGCTTGGAGAGCATTTTCAAAAGAACCACCTTGAGCATTCACATCTGCTCCTTGATCCAGAAGCAACTTCACAATGCCTTCATTTCCATTCGAAGAGGCTGCTTGGAGAGCATTTCCATAATAACCACCTTGAGCATTCACATCCGCTCCTTGATCCAGAAGCAGCTTCACAGTTCCTTCATTTTCATTTTTAGAGGCTGCTTGGAGAGCATTTCCATAAAGACCACCTTGAGCATTCACATCTGCTTTTTGCCTGAGAAGAATATCCACTACCTGCCTCAACCCCAGAAAACAAGCATAATAAAGAGTCTCTTCAATCATTTCTGGATTCAAATCCCATCTATTCACATTTTTATCATCTTCCGGGTAATAGATACCTAACCAGTTTATATATGGTCCACTCTTTTTGCTAAAAAATCTCACAACATTGGATATATCACAGCATTCCCCTCCAGCTAGTATATGCTTAAACCAATACCTCCCTGCATATTCAACTAATGGATAACTGGATTTATTCATTGATATATCAGTACAATTTCCAAAATGGATCAGATAGATGAGGCAAGATTGTCCAATAAAGCCCTGAGCTAACTGTTCATTGATGTAAAATACTGCCTCATTCTCTGGCACTGTCATCAAGAATTCTTTTACAGAGGGATGAGCCAACTGTAATTGCTTTGACGAACTTGACCATAAACTATTGCTTTTGGAAATAACTCTAACCAGTGTTGATCCCACCACATTTTCTATTGTATTCTCCAAACCAAGGGTACAATCCTCTTTACAAAAGATATTTTCTCCAACATCGATTGCAAATATCTCCTGTGCCATTCCAATTGTCAGTGGCTCAAATGAGAATAATATCCAGTGCAGAATGCTTTGGGCCTCTTCTTTGTGATAGTCAGGAATGCCTTCCAAAGCTCGCTTATATGTATCTGTTAGATCCTTTGGAAGGTTTTTCAATGCTGCTCGGATTGCCCTCCTTGTACCAATCTTTTTCAAAACTTGAAGCTGACAATCTACCCATCGAATTCTTCATTAAATCTTAGTTAGCTTTCCTCAAAGTAAAGTACACAATCAAAATCTACTTACTGGCCATGGGCTCCATTAACTAACCTGTCCTTTATCTCATTTTCTATCCCCTTGAATGGACCCGTATCTTTATATACAGCCTTATCTATATGTTTTATAATATCTTCCATTCCCCCTTCATCATCCAATGGCAACTTTATAGTATTCTGAGACTGTTCCAAACTTTTGGGTATGGGATTTCGAGATGAAACCATCATGTATACATTTCCAACTTTCAACAGTGTCTGGATAAATTTGGAAACCTCATCTGGTTCCTGACACTCATCCATTGCATCCAGAATAATGTATGTATGTCCTGACAAATGATTGACTAGACTCAAAAGCACTTGTTGCATATCACTAACAGATACTTTCTTGGCACCCTTATCACTTTTTTCAAAAAGGTCTCTGAGAACATTTTGATTATAGCTGAGATGCATGCCTATTTCCATCAGGAGAGAAGCAACCAGTCCTTCCAGAGTGATCTTTGCTTTTGTACCACTGAGTGTGTCAAAATAGTGGTAGAACACCTCTTGATGCTTCTCCTTAAGGGTTTTGATGATATTTGTGCTTATTTGTCCATCAATACTGTGGTTCAAGGCTCCAAATGACTGTTAGAAGACTCACCAAAGAAATGTTTTTCCTGATCCAGCTGGAAAAACTTTAGTATAAAAGATTACACACAAAGGATGATGTACCTTTGCCATCCAACCAGAAAAGATTGCCATTATCTTCCCATTGCCTATATTTGGTATGCTCAAGGAGCCATATTCCTGTACCTTCTGTCATTTTGTTGCATGCTGCAACATAATTTGATGAAGAATCCCCAGCATCAAGCCATTCTTGAACAATCTTGCTATTGAATTCTAAGTGTGAATAAATGAAGCTATAAGTTACTTTTTCAGATCTAATGACACTGCTCTACCTGAAGACGAAAAATTATTCTGATTTCCTTTGACTACGTTGATTGTGGATTGACTCATTGAAATATCGTGGCTATGATTGAATATTCTTTTGTCACAGTGAATGAATCAGTTACATCAGAGATCATGGTCCTGAAGAAAAATCTCTCACCCAAGAGCATTTGTATCCCCAACTCCCGATTCCGGATTGTCATTCATAGTTCAATTTCCGAGATTGGACTGCTTGATCAAAGTGGAATACGAGTTGATGATGATAGACTGTAACAAAAAGCGAAGATAATCCAGATGCATGTGACTATTCTATTTGACTTGTCAAAAATTAAGGTTTGAGCACATCGGAATGATCCTTGTCGTTGAAACTTTATTTCCGGTTATGATTCACAGACATATAAATAGTATTGAATTCCCACTGGACGTTGCGCAAATGAATACTTGAGTGGGGATTGCCCGGCCGCATAGTCGATTGGAGCGTTGCACCATAACAATTTGTCCAAAATAGGTCTTGAGGAGTAAAATTTTGTTTGGCCTGCAGCTTCACAACTACACGTGGCCGCGGAAAGTAACGGTCCGCTATATTTTCTACCGTATCTAGGGACTGAGTACATATTTGTGCTTCAAACAAGTTGTAGAATCAATCTATAGATTAATTTTGAGTTTTTGGTGCCCCAAGTAAGACCCTCCGAAGTGACCTCTTTCCATAATAGGCAATTTCCAAAAATGCGGTTTTTTCAACTCAACAACCAATTTTTTCCAGGAAAATCCGTTAGCTCCATCTGAAAGAGAAGCATTGAAAATGGGGGGGTAGGAGTTTATTCCTTGTCAATAGCATTTTTTTTGCGAGAGATATTTGAGAAAGAAAACGGCTAAAAATGGCCAAAAACCTTAAAATTGTCACTTTTTGGCCATTTTTTGCGATTTTCTTTATCAAATATCTCTCTCAAAAAAAAAGATATTGACAAAAGGTAAGTTCCTACCCCCCCATTTTCAATGCTTCTCTTTCAGATGGAGCTAACAGATTGTCCTGGAAAAAATTGGTTGTTGAGTTGGAAAAACCGCATTTTTGGAAATTGCCTATTATGGAAAGAGGTCACTTTGGGGGGTCTTACTTGGGGCACCAAAAACTCATAATTAATCTATAGATTGATTCTACAACTTGTTTGAAGCAGAGATATGTACTCAGTCACTAGATACGGTAGAAAATATAGCGGACCGTTACTTTCCGCGGCCACGTGTACTTTCTCTAGGACTTTTACCCCTCAAATTAGCGACAAAAGAATTGATCTGACACATATCTAAGATATCTTGTAATCTATAATTTACCCCTTCGAACTTTTATACTCAAACTTGAGCAAGGATATTGCGTAATACTCAAAATCAGTGAACATTGGGTCAAAATAATGCAGCAGTTCAAGCGGGACGTAACTGACAATTTTGACACCATACAGCCCGGGCTATTGTCGCAATCAGTACAGCATACTATACTCTATGCATGACTTGAAGTACTTAAGTGGACTTACCAAAAACTGACAATAACTACATTTTCTGCCAGTACGATGTAAGTAGGGCGGCGCCCTAGGTAGCTGCTATGAACTCTGCTGAATCGAGATTTCAATAACTGTTTTGGTTAATACCTGCCCGACCAACTGGACTCTTCAAACGACTCATTGCAAACCGAGAACGTATTTTAAGGAAGTCAAACAGATAGATTTCAAATCATCATGCTCTTAATGTAGTCATGATGTACGAAAGCTTTTTCTCCGCCTATCGAATCAGTCCCTACCTCAAGCAGTCAAATGAACTGGAGAGTTCAACTGAAATACTTTATTTTATTTTTTACCGCCTTGCATCGGTTGTTTTCGCTCACGACAGGTACGGTATGGTGAGGTACCCACATATGATTTTTTTCTGGCACCTACTTGTAGATAACATAGGTCATTGTATTGACAGCTTGCATTTATTGGCGATTGGAATCCGGTACGCAAAATGAACAGGCATACTTAACTGGTATACTAAGTAACCTCAGTTGACCTCCTCCCGGTCTACCCGCCGCCCAAAGAGGCTGTTAAGTTGATCTTTGGTTTGTAGTTAGGCTTAATACGTATCTCAAATACTTTACTCACTCTGAACAGCCTACTCAAGCTCATCATGATATCTCGACCTGTTTGGTAACTTAATTCACCTTCTTGGCATCTACGTCTATGTATGCATGCAAAGAAGAGAGAGCGAAAGAAAGAAAGAAGCCATAAATAAACCATTTGGGATGTACAGCTAAGTACAGCTTCCCTCTATTGTTTCATTATGCATACATATGCATTGCATCATTAATGATTGATTGAATTCGTAGAATACTTACTTAGTACGAGTCAGACTTCTAGTCCAAGACACATGTTATGATTTGAATCTTGGACATAAGAACGGACAGGTAATGATTGATCTATTGAACGAGGGTCTCTTTCAAAGGAAGAACGAACTTTGAGTCGAGAATTGGCACCAATGGCATACGTCAATTTGAAGACTTCTCTCTCCCTCTTTTTAAGAACGGTACGTACTAGTATCAGCTCCCGAGAGCAAAGAAAGCAATAGGAACATACCGTCTTGAGAATCCGATAAAGAGCGTCAAGAAACCCAAATTACATTATTTCTTAGTTAGGTGCGTCTGTCCATCATGATCATTCATGTTGGCAGTACTGGTTCCGACATTTAGAAACCTTATGACCTTTGCTAATTGAAAAGATGAATTAATGTTCTGGTACTGCGGCAATGCTCGACAATTCTGTTTTGACTTGACCGAGGTCGGGGAAGGGATTAGACTTGGGTTCAGACCCGGAGATTACAGCAATGTACTTACTAGACTAATAATTTCGCCTCATCATATTTTCTCTGGTGCGTTACGACGTAAGAAAAATGATCGTTGCGCAGTGCGGGCCCTCAAGGCCTCAAGCTCGAGCTCAACGTTCAACAACGTTCAACCCTCACGTGAAAGCGGCAAAAAGAACCGTTTTTTTTTTTACATAATTTAGGTTTTCTCACCCTCAAACCTCTTGTTCTTACGTGCAAACCTCTCATTCAATGATACTCTTAGGCCAAACGAGCGATGGAAGTGAAACAACGTCTGGATGAAATGGTGATATATGGGTCATCAAACTGAGTACAGCGAGTGCTAGCCGTGGTTCTGATTCCGACTCAAGCTAGTCCGTCTACGAGGAGATGGTTTGTTAGTACCTGTTTCTGCATGACAAGGTGCGTCAACTCATCGGTTCCTCTCGCTCACCCCACGGTTTGTCCTACCTGCTCCCCACTTTCTTATTATTTGCCTATTTCTGGACCTTTACGAAATGCTACACGGCCACCCTCATCAAAGGCGCCTTGGGATACATGATCCAACTCTCCGCCAATTCCAACGACACGGGTGGTGGAGCGACTGTGTTCGACTGCAACCTTGACCCACCGAACTTCAATTCCAACTCGGGCTTGGATCTGGATTTGCATCCTCAATTGGGCATTTCCATCATCACGCATACGATATCATCTATCCCAACAATGACAACCTCAACTGGCTTCTCGACACAAACCATTAGCGGCTCCAGTGTTAACTCCTTCGAATCAAGCTCTTCACAACATGGTCCTTCATATATCATACTACACTGGTTCTTTGTTCTCCCAGTCGCTGCGCTCGGCTCCAAATATTTGTTCCCTACATCTATTTCAAGACCAGGCAACCACGACACTTCAATAGGATCGATAATGTCATTTCTGACTGACGGAGATGTCGACGAGAAGATGCATTCTAAGGTGGTCAGTTGCTATTCTATCGTATCGAATAGTTGGGTGTACACTCAAAAAGAGGGAGAAAAATGGAAATGCCGATGGGTTTGTGATGTATAGGTGATTGTTGGATCTAGACCTGCAGGTCATACCGCGGCGATCCACCTGGCACAAGCGAATCTCGACTCGGTCCTCTTTGAAGATTTCATGGGTAACTTGAACGGCTTCGCCGCTGATAGTCAAACGCACCGCTACCGTCAATGGTACGTCTTCCTTCCCCTCCTTCGAAATCCACAACTCAACCTCCCTCCTCTCCTTCTTTCATCCAGTCGAAAACTTCCCTGGTTTCCCCACCGGAATGCTCGGCCCCGAATTGATGGACAAGTTCTGCGAACAATCCCCTCCGTTTTGGTACTCGCATCATCACCGAGACTATCTCTAAAATCGATTTATCCTACCGTCCGTTCCGATACTGGCGCGAAGGTCAGGAGGACGAGGAGCCCAAGACGGCTGACACCGTCATCGTTGCTACGAGTGCTAGTGTGAAAGAGGTTGGGATTGAAAGGTGAAGAGGCATATTGATAGAGCGGGATGAGTGCTTGTACAGTCTGCGATGGGCTGTTCCGATTTTCAGGTGCGTTTTTGTCGTGTATGGGTACCCAACCTGAACTGTTCTGACGTGATTTTGCTTCGGGACATGCAGGAACACACCTCTAGCTGTCATCGGTAGTGGTGTGGTGTCTCTGCAGCCGAAGAACCTACTTGTACGTCGTGTACCTGGCGGCTCTCTTTCATTTTCTCGTCCACCTCCCATATGTTCTTTTGGCTACGTTGCTATCAATAACCCCCCTCCCTCATTCCTCCTTAGCCTTGCTCTCCCTTACTCCCCTTCCTGTGACGTTGTAACAAACCCTTGTGAAAGGGACCTTACAATATGCAGTTCCCAGATCTCTACGTCTTCGTGTGTCACAATGAGAATTATGGCAAAACGATGAATGAATAATTTTAAAATTGTGCGCATATATCTACATATCTTTCCTTCCCTTTCGTTCCCTCCCTCCTCTTTCCTCTCTCCTCATTCTCTGTCTTGTTTCTATACGGTCATTCGTATCCGTACTCATGTTCTACAAACGTCTTACATCTATAGACCATCCTCTGGAACGCCGTAGCTACCGAATGTCAAGGCGATGACGAGCTATCGAAGAACCTCCGGATTAGGAACGTTCAAACGGGCTCGGAGAAAGATTTAGCCGTGAACGGGTTATTTTACGCTCTCAGTATGTATTTTTTTTTATGTTTTTCTTACCATCATTCCGCATATACCTACGACAATGAGACAAATTTACTAACTCGCTTTTTCTTCCCTTCCTTCCCTTCTTTCCCTTCCCAACCAAAAATCAGGTCATGAACCCGTAACGGCAATCTTTCCGCATTCAACTCCAGACCAATCCACACGGTACATCGTTACTGTACCTGGAACGGACTCAGAATTCCGTGAGAGGCGTGTTTGCGGCTGGGGTTGTACAGGCCCATAAGAGGTATAGACAAGGCTATTACGAGTGCTGCCAGGAGTGGATGTATGGCTGCGCTTGAAGTGGAGAGGTTGATTGCGGAGGAGGAGGAAAAGGAGATGGTGGGGGAATAGAGAGAGAGTGGGGGGAAAGGGGACTGACCGGGGAGGGAAGGAAATGAATGTGGTCTAGGGATACGTATAAGTGATGTGACTTCAAATCTCATTGGGAAAAAGGACAATACGGAGATACGTACATATGAGTTCAATAGTACGTAAGTATGATGCTTAGTCTTTTTTCTTGTTCTATTTTCAGTGGGCATTCCTTATGCTGTAGTACGCACACACATAAGTACTTGATAGATAGAAATTATGCTAAACATAGAAAACGATAAAATATATGTACGATATAGATAGGTTTTTAAATTTCCGAGTTACTGTCCGTACATGTATTGAAGTCAATAATTGGACGGTCGACCGTTTGAAAGAATCGGAGAATTCAATTTCTTTCGTTTTATTTCGCGTCGCGTCGACAACATTCCTGACACTGCTGGGATCCATCAATATTTTCCGGAAAAGAAGAGGTGAAAAAGATGAAGACTTACTTGCCTCGTTCCGGGTCAAAAGTATTTACATAAAAAAGATATGGCAAAGAATTGGTATCTTCGCCACATCTTTGGTCCGAAAAGAGGAAATATATTTTCTACAACAAACAAAAGACCTTTTCCGTTGTTCCATATAGTTTACAAATTCCTACATCAAAAGAAAAACCCCTGCAAAAAGAAAAGATCTCTTGTTTTTGTGGGAAAAGATTAAATGTAGAGACATGTAGAGTATATAGAACACAAAAAAGATCTTTTGTTTGTACCAGGAAATATTCTCTTTTCAGACAAAATATGCAACAAAGAAACTAAACCTTTGTCATATTAACCTTTTGGACACCCCAAATCCTTTCTTAAATATTTTCAATCATTTCAACCAAAGATAAACCAGAAAGTGAAGCCTCTCATCTTTGGCCGAAAAGATTCATGGACCCAAGCAATGGGAGGTAGGAGCATAAAAAATGGAATGAACCTACACTGGCATATAAAGTGTTGAAAATTTCACTGCAAAAAGTTTGGATGCTTGTTTCCCAACAAGGAACCAAGGATTCCCTGTTTTTCTGGACAAAGACATTGGACATTTCATTTCGAAAGAGATAAAATTTTTGATAGTAAAGATCAGACAAAGAGGGAGTATCTCAAATAATGTGGATCTTTAAAGCCAAAAATGGGTGGGAGAGTTAGTTTTCATCTGTGGTGTAACATTTCTGGAACCAAGAATTAATAAGTGAAGGATGGAAAAACAGTGACTCTTGAAACCAAGGTGATAGTTTCACTGGGTGCAAGAACCAGTAACTTTTTGGAATTACATTAAAATTACAGAGGAATTATGGATTGTCTACATGTCTGTAATTCTAGTGGAATTACAGTGATGACTTACAGTGAGATTTTGCCCATATATAGAAATTTTGAATCATAAAGTCAATCTGTAAGCTCACCGGAATTACAGACATGTAGACAATTCATAATTCCACTATAATGTCACTGTAAATTCATGGAAATACAGGTTCTTGTACCCAGTGTTTAGAACAACCACTTTGGGGAATGTGGTAGGAATTTTTGTCATACTAAGTAGAGACTGGAGACCAGATATTGGAATAAGTAGTTTTAAAGACATGGGTCATGATGTAATACCTATCAGGGCAATGAAAAGAATACAGGGAAAATCAGGAGTAATTTGGAATCAGACTAGGAAGTAGTGTCTACAACAGTGATTTGCTTCATTACCAAGTCAGCAAGCAGATGCTTCACAATGATTCCAAATTTACAATGTCCACCTTAAGCATTAAAGGATGCTTCTTGGTCTAGAAGCAGCTTCACAATGCCTTCATTTCCATTGAAAGAGGCTGCTTTGAGAGCATTTTCATAACCACCACCTGGAGCATTCACATCTGCTCCTTGATCCAGAAGCAGCTTCACAATGCCTTCACTTCCTTTTGCAGAGGCTGCTTGGAGAGCATTTCCATAATCACCACCTTGAACATTCACATCTGCTCCTTGATCCAGAAGCAGCTTCACAATGTCTTCATTTCCATTAAAAGAGGCTGCTTGGGGAGCATTTCCATAATGACCACCTTGAGCATTCACATCTGCTCCTTGGTCCAGAAGCAGCTTCACAATGCCTTCATTTCCATTAAAAGAGGCTGCTTGGAGAGCATTTCCATAATGACCATATTGAGCATCCACATCTGCTCCTTGGTGCAGAAGTAGCTTCACAATGCCTTCATTTCCATCTACAGAGGCTGCTTGGAGAGCATTTCCATAATAATCACATTGAGCATTTACATCTGCTCCTTGATCCAGAAGCAGCTTCACAATGTCTTCATTTCCTTCTGCAGAGGCTGCTTGGAGAGCATTACAATAACAACCACATTGAGCATTCACATGTGCTCCTTGATTCAGAAGCAGCCTCACAATCCCTTCATTTCCATTTGCAGAGGCTGCTTGGAGAGCATTTCCATAATGACCACCTTGAGCATTCACATCTGCTCCTTGATCCACAAGCAGCTTCACAATCCCTTCATTCCCTTTGAAAGAGGCTGCTTGAAGAGCAGTTCCAAAATCACCACCTTGAGCATTCACATCTGCTCCTTGATCCAGAAGCAGCTTCACAATGCCTTCATTTCCATTCAAAGAGGCTGCTTGGAGAGCATTTCCATAATAACCACCTTGAGCATTCACATCTGCTCCTTGATCCAGAAGCAGCTTCACAATGCCTTCATTTCCATTGAAAGAGGCTGCTTGGAGAGCATTTCCAAAACGACCACCTTGAGCATTCACGTCTGCTCCTTGATCCAGAAGCAGCTTCACAATGCCTTCATTTCCATTGTTAGAGGCTGCTTGGAGAGCATTTCCATAACGACCACCTTGAGCATTCACATCTGCTCCTTGATCCAGAAGCAGCTTCACAATGCCTTCATTTCCATTTTTAGAGGCTGCTTGGAGAGCATTTCCATAATGACCACCTTGAGCATTCACATCTGCTCCTTGATCCAGAAGCAGATTCACAATCCCTTCATTTCCACTTTCAGAGGCTGCTTGGAGAGCATTTCCATAACGACCACCTTGAGCATTCACATCTGCTCCTTGATCCAGAAGCAGATTCACAATCCCTTCATTTTGGTTCAAAGACGCTGCTTGGAGAGCATTTCCATAATAACAACCTTGAGCATTCACATCTGCTCCTTGATCCAGAAGCAGCTTCACAATGTCTTCATTTCCATTTTCAGAGGCTGCTTGGAGAGCATTTCCATAATGTCCACCTCGAGCATGCACATCTGCTCCTTGTTTCAGAAGCAGCTTGACAATGCCTTCATCTCCAATCATAGAGGCTGCTTGGAGAGCATTTCCAAAATGACCACCTTGAGCATTCACATCTGCTCCTTGATCCAGAAGCAGCTTTAGAATGCCTTCATTTCTATTGATAGAGGCTGCTTGGAGAGCATTTCTATAATGACCACCACCTTGAGCATTCACATCTGCTCCTTGATCAAGAAGCAGCTTCACAATGGCTTCATTTCCTCTTTCAGAGGCTGCTTGCAGAGCATTTCCATACTGACCACCTTGAGCATTCACATCTGCTCCTTGATCCAGAAGCAGATTCACAATCCCTTCATGTCCATTGAAAGAGGCTGCTTGGAGAGCATTTCCATAAAACCACCTTGAGCATTCACATCTGCTTTCTGCTTAGAAGAATATCCACTGCCTGCCTCAACCCCAGAAAACAAGCATAATAAAGAGTCTCTTCAATCATCTCTGGATTCAATTCCATCTATCACATTTCTATCATTTTCTGGGTAATAGATACCTAACCAGTTTATATATGGTCCACTCTTTCTGCTGAACAATTCACAACATTGGATATATCACAGCTTTCCCCTCCAGCTAATATATGCTTGAACCAATACTTCCCTGCATATTCAACTAATGGATAACTGATTTATTCATTGCTATATCAGTACAATTTCCAAAATGGATTAGATAGATGAGGCAAGATTGACCAATAAACTTCTGAGCTAACTGCTCATTGATGTAAAATGCTGACTCATCCCTTGACACTGACATCAAGAATTCCTTCACAGAGGGATGAGCCAACTGTAATTCCTTTGAGCATACACTATTCTTTTTGGTGATAACTCTAACCAGTGTTGATCCCACCACATTTTCTATTGTATTCTCCAAACCAAGTGTACAATCCTCTTCACAAAAGATATTTTCTCCAACATCAATTGCAAATATCTCCTGTGCCATTTCAATTGTCACTTGCTCAAATGAGAATAATATCCAGTACAGAATGTTTTGGGCCTCTCTCTTTGATAGTCAGGAATGCTTCCAAAGCTCGCCTATATGTATCTGCTAGATCCTTTGGAAGATTTTTCAATGCTGCTCGGATTGCCCTCCTTGTACCAATATTTTTCAAAACTTGAAGTTGACAATCTACCCATCGAATTCTTGATTAAATCTTAGTTAGCCTCCAAAGTAAACACAAAATCAAAATCTACTTACTGGCCATGGGCTCCATTAACCAACCTGTCCTTGATCTCATTTTCTATCCCCTTAAATGGACCTGCATCTTTATATACAGCCTTATCTATATGTTTTATAATATCTTCCATTCCTCCCTCTTCACCCAATGACAACCTTACAGTAATCCAGGACTGTTCCAAACATTTAGGCATGAGCTTTCGAGATGAGACCATCACATATACGTCTCCAATTTCCAAAAGTATATGAATGAATTTAAACACCTCATCTGGATCTTGGCACTCATCCATTGCATCCAGAATAATGTATGTATATCCTGAGAAATTACTGACCAGACTCAAAAGCACTCTTTCCATGACACTAACAGTTATTTTCTTTTTACCCTGTTGACTTTTCTCAAAAAGGTCTCTGAGAACATTTTGATTATAGCTGGTATGCATTCCTATTTCTTTCAGGAGGGAAGCAACCAGTCCTTCATGAGTGACCGTTGCTCTAGTACCACCAAGTGTGTCAAAATAGTGGTAGAACACCTCTTGATGCTTCTCCTGTAGGGTTCTGATGATGTTTGTGCTGATTTATCCATCAATACATTGATTCCCAAATCACTCTTAGAAAACTCACCAAAGAAATGTTTTTCCTGATCCAGCTGGAGAAATGTCAGTATAAGATATCACACACAAAGGATGATGTACCTTTGCCCTCCAACCAAAAAAGATTGCCATTTTCTTCCCATTGGATGAATCTGGTATCCTCAAGAAGCCATATTCCTGTGCCTTGTGTCATTTTGTTGCATGCTGCAACATATTTTGAAGAAGAATCTGTAGCATTGAGCCATTCTTCAATCTTGCTATTGAATTCTATATATGAATGTTGAAGTTATACAAATGTGAGCTTAATTACTTCAAATCTAATGAAAGTCCTCTTACCTGAAGACACAAAATTATTCTGATCTCCCTTGACTACATTGACTGTAGATTTAGTCATTGAAATATTGTTGCTGTTGGTGAATGCTCTTTTATCATGATGATTGAGTCAGTTACTAATGGTCCAAAAGAAAACAACTCTCACCCGACAGCAGGAGTATTTGTATCTCCAACTTCACCTGATTCTGGATTGACATTCATAGTTCAATTTCCAAGTTCGGAATGGCTTGATCAAAGTGGGCACGAGTTGGTGATGATAGACTGTAACAAAAATCGAAGATAATCCAAATGCATGTGACTATTCTATTGACTTGTCAAAAATTAAGGTTTGGGCACATTGCAATTTCCTTGTCATTCGAAACTTTATTTCAGGTTAATTCACAGACATATAAATAGTGAATTCCCACCGGACATAGCTTATTGTGCAACCGAATACGACCCAAGTGGGAATGGCCCGGCCACATAAGTAGTAGTCAGTTGGAGCGCTGCACCATAAAAATTTCTCTCAAGAGGAGTAAAGTTTTTTCTTGGCCTACAGCCTCAGAAGCACTTTCTCGAGGACTTTTCCCCTTCAAATTAGCGCCAAAGCAGTTTATCTGATACATATCTTCTAATCTATGATTTACCCCTAAACTTTTATATCTCGGCTTGAGCAAGGATATTGTGTAATGCTCAAAATCAGTGAACACTGGGTCAAAATACTGCAGCAATTTAAACGGGACGTAACTGCCAGTGACAATTCTGACACCATACAGCTCGGACTGTTGTCGCAACCAATACAGTATACTATACTTAAGTGGACATACCAAGAACTGACAATAACTACATTTTCTGCCAGTACAATGTAAGTAGGAAGCTGCTATAAACTCTGCTGAATCCAGATTTCAATAACTATTTTGAATACTACCTGTCCGAGCGACTGGACTCTTCAACCGACTTATTGCTATTGCTATTTTAGGGAAGTCAAACAGATAGAAATCATCATGCTTTGAATATATTCAATCATGATATAGGCAAGCTTTTTCTCCCCCCGTTGAATCAGTACCTACCTCAAGCAGTCGAATGGATCGGAGAGTCTAATCAATTTGAACTAGTGCTTTATTTTATTTTCTATCAAGCCTCATATCAGTTCGCCAGTGTTTCACTCAGGACATCGGAGAGTCGGAACCCACACATGTTTTCTTTTTGGCACCTACTTGGATACAATACTGTAGGACATTGTATTGGCAGCTTGTATCAATTGGCAAATATAGATGTGTGGCACGGTGATTGTGATCATATGTACGCGCAATGAACCAGGCATAGTACTACTTAACTGGTATACTAAGTAACTTCAGTTGACCACCTTCCAGTCTACCCGTCGCCCAAAGGGAATGTAGTTAGGCTTAATGGGTATCTCAGTGAGTACTACTCACTCTGAATAGTCTACTTAAACTCATGATCTCGAACCTACTTCACCTTCTTGCCATACACGTCTATAATATATCTATGCCATAAATAGACGGTTTGGGCTGTACCGTGACAGCCAAGTACAGAGTCCCGAGAATCCCTCTCGTTTCATTATGCATACATATATGCATGTCGCATCATTACGATGATTGATTGAATACTTACTTAGTATGAATCAAACTTCTACTCCAAGATGCATGTTATGATTTGAATCTTGGACATAGGAATGGACAGGTGATGATTGATCTATTGAACGGGGACCTCTTTCAAAGGAAGAGGGGACAAACATTGAGTAGAGGATTGGCACACATCAATTGGAAGAACTCTCCCCCCCTCCCCTCAAGAACAGCATGTACTAGTATCAGTTCATATATCGTGTGAGAGAGCAAAGAGAGCGACATGAACATATTGTCTTGGGAGGAGAAAAAAGGGCGTCAAGAAACCGCAAATTACATTTCTTAGGTAGGTGCGTCTGTCCGCCGTAGACCGTTGGAACTTGGCGCTACTGTCCCCAGACGTTCCTGTCAAGGAACTCAAACTCTACAACCTTTGATAATTAAAAAGTTGGATCACCGTTCGAGGTCGGGGAAGGGGACTGGACTTGGGTTCGGATATTGCATAGCGACTACATGAAGAGAAACGCCTCATCATGTGGTGCCTTACGTTGTACGAGTCCGACGTAGGGTTGAGCTCACGTGAAGGTGGCCATTTTTAGACACTACAGGCAAGAACGACTTTCCGCGGTGAGGAAATCGTTGAGGAAATTTTGATTGACCAATAGCAAAAATCCCTCACGATTTCCTCAAAATTTCCTCACGATTTCCTCACTGCGGAAAGTCGTTCTTGCCCGTAGTGAGATTTTCACACCCTCCACTCGCATCAAAAACTCTGACGTACAAACTCTCGTACAACCAAACTCATAGTAGGCACTGCAAGCGATGGAAGTGTAACGATGTCTGGATGAAGTGGCGACATACGGGTCATGCTAGTCGTGGTTTTGGTTCGAATGCAAGCTAGTCCGTCTACGAGGAGATGGTTTGTTCATGTTAGTACGTATTTCTGCATGGCAAGGTGCGTCAATTCGTCAGTGTCACGGTTTCCTCTTGCTCACTCCACGGTCTGTTCTAACTGCTCCCTACTTTCTTATTTGCCTATCCCTTTACAAAAAATAACACAGATGCTACACAGCCGTGCTCATCGAAGGCTCCTCTGGCTACGTCGTCCAACTCTCCGCCGATTCCAACGACGTGGGTGGTGGAGCGACCATGTTTAGCTGCGACCTTGACCCGTCACGGCGCCAAACTTCAATTGCAACTCAAACCCGGACCCGGATTCGCATCCTCGATGTGGACAATCAGGCTATTCCATCATCGCGTATACGATATCCTCTATCCCAACAATGACAACCCCAACTAGCTTTTCGACACAAACGATTAGCGACTCCAACACTGATTTCTTCGAATCAAGCTCTTCACAACGTGGTCCTTCATTCTACAACGATTCTCTGTTCTCTCAGTCGCTGCGCTCAACTCCGAATTTTCATTCCCTACATTTAATCCAAGACCAGGCGACCATGATACTACAACAGGATCGACAATGTCGCACCTGACTCACGGAAAAGTCGACGAGAGCTCCAAGATACATTCTAAAGTGGCCAGTTGCTATTCCATCGTACCAACCAGCCGGGCGTACACCGAAAAAGGCGGAGAAAAACAGAAATACTGATTGGTTTGGGACCTATAGATGTTTCTAGACCTCAACACAAGCGCGAATCTCGACTTGGTCCTCTTTGAAGATTTCATTAACGACTTCGCAGCTGGTGGTCAATGCACCGCTACCGTCAATGGTACGTCTTCCTTCCCCTCCTTCGAGATCCACAGCTCAACGTCCTCCCTCCCCTTCCCTCATCCAGTCAAAAATTTCCCTGGCTTACCCACCAGAATCCTCGGCCCCGAATTGATGAACAAATCCCGTGAACAACCCCTCTGGTTTGGTACTCGCATCATCACCGAGACTATCTCTAAAATCGATTCATTCCACCATCCGTTCCGATACTGGCGCGAAGCTCAGGAGGATGAGGAGTCCGATACGGCTGACACGGTTATCGTCGCTACCAGTGCTAGCGCGAAGGGTTGGGATTGAAATGTGAAGAGGCATATTGGTAGAGCGGGATGAGTGCTTGTGCAGTCTGCGATGGGGCTGTTCCGATTTTCAGGTGTGTTTTCATCGTGTATGGTTGCCCGACCTAAACTGACCTGACGTGACTTTGCTTTGAGACATGCAGGAAGTGGTGCTGACTCTACAGCCAAAGAAGCTACTTGTACATCGCGTTCCTGACAGCTCTCATTCCCTCGTCCGTCCACCCACATATGTTCTCTTGCTACATCGCTATCAATAACCCCTTCCCTCATTCCTCCTCTGCCCTATTCCCCTTACTCTTCTTCCTGCGACGGTGTAACAAACCCACATGAAAGGGACCTCACAAAATACGGCTCCCACGTCTATGTCCTTGTCCGTCACAACGAGCTCTGCGCTTCAAATATCATGGTGAAATGATTGATGAATAATCCTAAAATCGTGCGTATATGCATCTCTTCTTCCTTTCTATTCCTTCCCTCCTCCCCCTTCTCTCCTTACACTTTGGACTGCTGCATGCATGGCCCAATGAGGAATCAAAGATTTCCTGTTTGTCTGGACAAAGAAATTGAACATTTCCTTTCAAAAGAGATCAAATTATTGATGGTAAAGATTGGGCAAAATGGGATTCTGCCTGCCCATCTTTCTTCAAATCTTTAAAGCCAATGATAGGTGGGAAAGTTAGTTTCATCTGTGATGTAACATTTTTGGCACCAAGAATCAATAAGTGCAGGATTGAAAAACAGTAAGTTTTGAAATCAGGTTGAGATTTTAGAGCAACCATGTTGGGGGATGTGGTTAGAATTTTCATGATACTGAGTCAAGAGTGAAGACTGGATATTGGATGAAGAAGTAGGATTTAAAGACAAGGGGCATGGTGTATTACCAGAAACACCTATCAGAAGGTTCAGAATAAAATACAGAAGGTTTCAGGAGTAATTTGAAATCAGACTAGTAAATAGTTTGTACATCAGGGTTGGTTAGCTTCATCAGCAAGTCAGCAAGTGGATGCTTCACAATAATTTCATATTCATAACCTCCATCTTAAGCATTAAAGGCTGCTCCCTGATCCAGAAGCAGCTTCACAATGGCTTTATTTCCATTTTCAGAGGCTGCTTGGAGAGCATTTCCACAATCACCACCTTGAGCATTCACATCTGCTCCTTGATCCAGAAGGAAGTCGACAATGGATTCATTTCCATTTGCAGAGGCTGCTTGGAGAGCATTTCCATAATGACCACCTTGAGCATTCACATCTGCTCCGTGATCCAGAAGCAGCTTTACAATGCCTTCATTTCCATATCTAGAGGCTGCTTGGAGAGCATTTCCATAAATACCACTTTGAGCATTCACCTCTGCTCCATGATCCAGAAGCAGCTCCACCATCCCTTCATTTCCATTAGAAGAGGCTGCTTGGAGAGCATTTCCATAATGACCAACTTGAGCATTCACATCTGCTCCTTGATCCAGAAGCAGCTTCACAATGCCTTCATTTTCATTGAAAGAGGCTGCTTGGAAGAGCATTTGCATAATGACCACCTTGAGCATTCACATCTGCTCCTTGATCAAGAAGCAGCTTCACAATGCCTTCATTTCCATTTCAGAGGCTGCTTGGAGAGCATTTCCATAATCACCACCTTGAGCATTCACATCTGCTCCTTGATCCAGAAGCAGCTTCACAATGCTTCATTTCCATTGAAGAGGCTGCTTGGAGAGCATTTCCATAATCACCACCTTGAGCATTCACATCTGCTCCTTGATCCAGAAGCAGCTTCACAACAGCTTCATTTCCATTAGAAGAGGCTGCTTGGAGAGCATTTCCATAATCACCACCTTGAGCATTCACATCTGCTCCTTGATCCAGAAGCAGCTTCACAATGCCTTCATTTCCATTTGCAGTGGCTGCATGAAGTGCATTTCCATAACCACTACCTTGAGCATTCACATCTGCTCCTTGATCAAGAAGCAGCTTTGCAATTCCTTCATTTCCATTGAAACAGGCTACTTGAAGAGCATTTCCTAAATGACCACCTTGAGTATTCACATCTGCTCCTTGATCCAGAAGCAGTTTCACAATGCCTTCATTTCCCTTTGCAGAGGCTGCTTGGAGAGCATTTCCATAATGACCACTTTGAGCATTCACATCTGCTTTCTGCCTAAGAAGAATATTCACTACCTGCCCCAACCCCAGAAAACAAGCATAATAAAGAGTCTCTTCAATCATTTCCAGTTTCAAATACCATCTATCCCGATTTTCATCAAATTCTGGTTTATAAATCCGCAACCAGTTGATATATGGTCCACTCTTACTACTGAACAAACTCACAACATTGGATATATCATAGTCCTCCTTTTCAGCAAATAAATGCTTAAACCAATACATTGCTGTATATCTAGACAATGCATAACTGGATTTATCCATTCCTTTATCAACACTATTTCCATAGTGGATCAGATAAATGAGACAAGATTGGCCAATAAAGTCTTGAGCTAACTGTTCATTAATGTAGAATGCTGACTCATCCCTTGGTAATTCCATCAAGAATTCCTTCACAGAGGGATGAGCCAACTGTAATTCCTTTCTGGACCCTGCCCAAATGTTCTTGTTGACAACTCTAACCAATGTTGATCCCACCACGTTCTCTATTGTATTCTCCAAACCTAATGGACGATCTTCTTCACAGAAGACTTTTTCTACAACATCAATTGCAAATATCTCCTGTACCATTTCAATGGTCACTGGCTTGAATGAGAATAATATCCATTGTAGAATGCATTGTGCTTCATCTTTGTGATATTCAGGAATGTCTTCTAAAGCTCGCTTATATGTATCTGATAGATCCTTTGGAAGGTTCTTCAATGCTGCTCGGATTGCCTTCCTTGTACCAATCTTTTTCAAAACTTGAAGTTGACAATCTACCCATCGGATTCTTCATTAAATCCTAGTTAGCCTCCTTCAAAGTAAAGCACAAAATCTACTTACTGGCCATGGGCTCCATTAACCAACCTGTCCTTTATCTCATTTTCTATCCCCTTAAATGGACCTGTATCTTTATATACAGCCTTATCTATATGTTTTATAATATCCTCCATTCCTCCATCTTCATCCAATGACAATTTTATGGTAATGCAAGACTGTGCCAAACATTTGGGCATGGGATTTCGGGATGAGACCATCACATATACATTTCCAATTTCCGACAGTATCTGGATAAATTTAACTACCTCATCTGGTTCCTGGCACTCATCCATTGCATCCAGAATAATGTATGTATGCCCTGAGCAATTACTGACTAGACTCAAAAGCACTTCTTGCATGTCGCTAACAGATACTTTCTTGTCACCCTTACCGCTTTTTTCAAAAAGGTCTCTGAGCACATTTTGGTTATAGCTGGGATGCAACCCTATTTCCTTCAGGAGAGAAGCAACCAGTCCTTCCTGAGTGATCTTTGCTTTTGTACCACCAAGTGTGTCAAAATAGTGGTAGAACACCTCTTGATGCTTCTCCTTCAGAGTTTCGATGATGTTTGTACTTATTCACCCATCAATGCTGTGTTTTCTGAATTACTGTTGAAAAACTCACCAAAGAAATGTTTTTCCTGATCCAGCTGGAGAACTGTTAGTATACCATATCATACACAAAGGATGATGTACCTTTGCCCTCTAACCAGAAAAGATTACCATTATCTTTCCATTGAATGAATCTGGGATGCACAACAAGCCATATTCCTGTGCCTTCTGTCATTTTGTTGCATGCTGCAACATATTTTGAAGAAGAATCTGTAGCATTGAGCCATTCTTGGACAATCTTGCTATTGAATTCTATGTGTGAATAAATCAAGTTGAAAACTATTATCTCAAATCTAATGACAGTGCTCTACCTGAAGACAAAAAATTATTCTGATTTCCTTTGACCACATTGATTGTGGATTGATTCATTGAGATATTATGGCTATGATTGAATATTCTTTTGTCACAGTGAATGCGAGATCATGATGTCCCAAAGAAAAATCTCTCACCCAACAGCAGGAGCATTTGTATCCCCAACTCCTAGTTCTGGATTATCATTCATAGTCCAATTTCCAATTCTGAACTGCTTGATCAGAGTGGGTTACAAGTCAATGATGACAAGACTGTAACAAGAAGCGAAGATAATCCAAATGCATGTGACTATTCTATTTCAGTTGTCAAAAATTAAGGTTTTGGCACGTCGGAATTTTCCTTGTTGTTGAAACTTTATTTCCGGATCCAGTTATAAATAGCAGTGAGCTCCCGCCGAGCCAAGTTGTTGTGCGAACAAATACAGACTGTCACCAAGTGGAGATTGCTCGGGGCCTCAAAGTTGGAGCATTGCACCATAAAAAATGTTCAGAATAGGCTTTTGAGGAGTAAAATTCTCTTGGCCTACTGGCAGCTTCAGGATCATTTTCTTGAGGACTTTTACCCCGTGAGTTAGCGATCAAATTTACAATTTACCTGGCACATACATATCTTATAATCCATAATTTCCCCTTCTATATTCCAGCTTGAGAAAGGATAATGCGTAACACTCGGAATCAGTGAAGAACTTGGGCAAAATACTGCAGTAGTTCAAGCGGGATATAACCGACAATACCGACATCATACGGCCCAGGTTGTTTCGCAATCAATACAACATACTATACTCTGTACATACTCAACTGGACTTACCAAGAACCAATGTTAACTACATTTCTGCCAGTACGACTCGGACGTAATTCAATAGCCACTATGAACTCTTCGCTGAATCAATCTTTTGATACTTATTTCGGGTACCTTTGACATTTTCCTTGAGCCCGAACTTACCTGACCAGCTGATTGGACTGAGAACTCTTCTAATTCATTGCAAACTCAGTGACCTTCGGCCCGGGAGCAGTTGTTTTGAGGTGGAACAGACGGAAATCATGCCACTGGCGCCCATAAAGTATAATGTGGGCCCTCTGCTGTTTTCTCTATCAAGTCGGTGCTTGCCTCGAGTGATTGAGTGGTGGATTGGAGATTTTGCTATCTACTTTTGTGTTCTAGTCCTATTGAGCTTCACATTGGTTGCTTAGTACATTGTCTTTAACCTGTACCTCCTTATGGTACCTACGTGTAAATATTATATATAGGACATTGTACTTGCATGAACGTCACAGTCGTGGCAATTTGCATCAGATACTGTGCAAAAGGAACCAAAGTGCACTCCATAGTATACTAAGCAACTTCAGTTAACTTGCTCACCCGCCGCTGGAAGAGGCCTTCAAGAGAGTGAGAAATTATATCCTCTGGTTCTGTATCTTCAAGCTCGAGTAATGTATGACCTTCTTGTCAAATTGGCGTCTAGTACATCTATAGATATACATGCAAAGAGCATAGGCAAGAGAAAGAAAGTTGGGTCGTACAGCTAAGTGCGGACTCCCGAGAATCCCTCTTGTTTCATTATACATACATATGCACGTCGCATCATTACTGATTGATTGAATCTGTAGAACACTTACTTAGTACAAACCAAGCTCGGGCTTCTAGTCCAAGATGCATGTTATGATTTGAATTTTGGACATAAGAACGAGCAGGTGATGATTGATTTGGATTGATCTATTGAACGGGGACCTATTTCAAAGGAGTAGAGAGTAGAGAATTGACACACATTTTTCAGAAGAACACACTCTCTCTTCTCATGTATTAATAACGGTACGTACTAGTATCAGTTTGTATATCGTACGAGAGCAAAGATTGAAGCGACGTCGGGAGCGTATTGTCCAGTGGGAATCCGAAAAACAGCGCGAATTACTTATCCGCCATTAATGTTGGCACTCCTGGCTCCCCGGTATTCAGGAACCTTTGCTAAGTGAAAAAATGAATCATCCATTCTGGTAACGGCGACAATGCTCCGACAATTCTGTTTTGACTTGGACGAGGTCCGGGAAGGGATTGGACTTGGGTTCGGACTAGGAGATGACAGCGACTCTATGTACGAAACTGTAAATTAGAAGAAAAACATTTAATTTTCACTACATCAAGATCATGACATACTTATGTGTTTTCTTATGCCTTGCGACGTAAGAATAATCGTTACGGACCCTCAAGGACCTCAGAGTCAAGCAAGCTCGAGGCCTCACGTGAAAGTGGCGAAGATTGCCATTTTTAGATTTTCTCACCCTCAAACCACTCGCTGTTCTTACGTACAAATTCTCGTCCAATCGTACTTAAGTAGGCACCGCGAGCCTCTGCCAGCCAATGGAAGCGAGATGACTTGTCTGGATGAAGTGGTGAATATACGGGTCGTCGAGCTGAGTACAGCGAGCGCTAGTCGTCATTCTGGTTCCAATGCAAGCTAGTCCGTCTACGAGGAGATGGTTCGTTAGTATCTGTTTCTACATGGCAAGGTGCGTCAGTTCGTCAGTGTCACGGTTTCCTCTCGCTCACCCCACGGTCTGTTCTACCTGCTCCCCACTTTCTTAGTATGCACCTATCTCTTTACAGAAAAAAAATACTACACAGTCACACTCATCAAAGGCGCCTTGAGCTACGCGATCCAACTCTGCCAATTCCAACGACGTGGGTGGTGGAGCGACCATGTTTAAATGCAACCTTGACCCGCCAGAATTCGATTCCAACTCGGACCCAGACCCGGACTCGCATACTCAATACGTACAATTGGGGCCTGGGCTATTCTGTCATCACACGTACGATATCCTCTATCCCGACAATGATAGTAACTCCGACCAGCGTCTCGACACAGAGGTTTAACGGGTCCAATGCTGAATTTTTCGAATAAGCCCTTCCCAACGTGGTCCTTCATACTACACCGACTCTCTGTTCCCTAGTCACTGCGCTCAACTCAAATTTTCGTTCCATACAGTTAATCCAAGACCAGGCAACCATGATACTACAACCGTCAACGGGATCGATAATGTCGCCTCTGACTAGCAGAAAAGTCGACGAGAGCTCCAAGATGCATTCTCAAGCGGTCAGTCGCTATTCTATCGTACCGACTAGCTGGGTGTACACCGAAAAAGAGGGGGAAAAAACGGAAATACTGATGAGTTTGGGATGTATAGGTGATCATAGGACCTTAACCTGCAATCTACCTCGCGCAGGCGAATCTCAACCTAGCCATCTTTGAGGGCTTCATGGGTAACAGCTTCACCGCTGGTGGTCAACGCACCGCTACTGTCAATGGTACGTCTTCCTTCCCCTCCGAATTCCACAACTCAGCCTCCCTCCTCTCCTTCCCTCATCCAGTCAAAAACTTCCCTGATTTCCCCGCCCGAATCCTCGGCCCCGAATTGATGGACAGATTCCGTGAACAATCCCTCAGTTTCGGTACTCGCATCATCACCGAGACCATATCTAAAATCGATTTATCCCGCCGTCCGCTCCGATGTTGGCGCGAAGGTCAGGAGGATGAGGAGCCTGAGACGTTTGACACGGCCATCGTCGCTACCGGTGCTAGCGCGAAAGAGGTTGGGATTGAAACGTGAAGAGGCATATTGGCAGAGTGGGATGAGTGCTTGGGGAGTCTTTGATAGGGCTGTTCCGATATTCAGGTGTGTTTCTGTCATGTATGATTGCCCGCCCTGAACTGACGCGACATGACTTTACTTCTGGGACACACAGGAACAAACCTCTAGCTGTCATCGGTGGTGGTGACGCTGCAGCCGAAGAAACTACTTGTACATCGCGTTTCTGACAGTTCTCATTCATTTTCTCGTCCAACTCACATATGTAATCTTGCTGCGTTGCTATCAATAACCCCTTCCCTCATTCCACCTCTGCCCTGCTCCCCCTTACTCTCCTTCCTGTGACGGTGTAACAAACCCTTACGAAAGGGATCTAACAATATACGACTCCCACATCTACGTCCTCGTCCGTCTCAACGAGCTCCGCGCTTGATAAATCATGGCAAAACGATGATGAATAATTTTTAAAATGTGCGCATATATATTCATATCTTCCTTTCTATTACTTCCCTCCTCCCTTCCTTCTCCTTATGCTTTGGACTACTGCGTGCTTGTTAGTATCCATTTTCATGTTTACTAAGGTCTTACATCCATGTATAGACCTTCCTCTGGAACACAGTAACCGAACGCCAAGGCGATGACAAGCTACTGAAGAACCTCTTGGTCCAGGAACGTTCCGACAGCCTCGGAGGAGATTCAGCCGTCAATGGGCTGCTTTACGCTCCCGGTATGTGTTTTTTCTTATGTTTTTCTTCCCATCATACCGCATACACCCACCTCCGACAATACAACAAATTTACTAACTCCCTTTTTCTTCCTCCTTTCCTTCTTCTTCCCTTCCCAACCGAAAATCAGGTCACGAACCCGCAACGACGATCTTCCGCACCCAACTCCAGACCGATCCTGACCCAGACGGGTACATCGTCACTGTACCTGGAACGACTCAAACTTCTGTGAGAGACGTTTTTGCGGGTGGGGATGTACAGGATAAGAGGTATGGACAGGCTGTTACGAGTGCTGGGAGTGGATGTATGGCTGCGCTTGAAGTGGAGAGGTTATTTGTGAAGGAGGAGGAGGAGGAGGAGGAGGAGGAGGAGGAGGAGAAAGAGATGGTGGGGGATTAAAGAGAGAGAGCAGGGGAAGGGGAACTGATAAGGGAGAGAAGGAAACGAATGTGGGTCGAGGGGTACGTACATAAGTGATTTTAAATCTTGTTAGGAAAGAGGACGATACGGAGATACATATACGTACATATGAGTTCAATAGTATGTAGGTATAGTAAGTGTGTCTTTTTTTGCTTGTTCTTTTTTTCAGTGGGCATTTTTTACGCTGTAATATGTACAGTTAAGTATTGAGTCAATAGATAGAAATCATGCTAAACATAAGAGATGATGATATGCTGATGTAGGTAGCTTAGTAAATTTTTATAGAGTCGATGCGCTGTACATGTACTGAGGCCAATCATGGAACGGTCAAGCATTCGAAAGAACTGGAGAACTCACTTTATTTCAACTGTTGAGTGTTGCGTCAACTACAGAATCTGCTGGGATTCATCAATGGAAGAGGTGAAAACTTACTTCCTTCGTCTTTGGTTGAAAAAACTTAAAATATTTACACCAAGAAGATATGGCAAAGATTTGGTATCTTAGCCATATCTTTTGTTCGAAAAGAGAAAATATATTTACTGGTACAACAAACAAAAGACCTTTCCGTTTGTTCTGCATAATTTACAGGTTTCTACATAAGGAAAAACCCAATCTTTGCCTGCAAAAAGAAAAGACCCCCCTCTTTTTGTGGGAAAAGATTTAATGTAGAGACATGTAAACTAAGTTTTGTTTGTACCAGTCTATATAAAGTTCTCTTCTCAGACAAAATATGCAACAAAGATACTGAATTTTTGTCATATCAACCTCTTGGACACCCCAGACCCTTTCTTAAATATTTTAAATCATTTCAGGCTTCAGCCACCAAAGATGAACCAGAAAGTGAAGCCTCTCATCTTTAGCTGAAATGATTGATGGACTGAAGCATTGTGAAGTAGGAACATAAACAATAGAATGCACCTACACTGGCATACAAATGAGCTCACTGCAAATATGGCGTATACTTGATTCCAAACAAGAAATCAAGGATTCCCTGGTTTTCTGGACAAAGACATTGAACATTTCCTTTCAAGAGAGGTAAAGTTTTTGATGGTAAAGATCCGGCAAAGAGGAAGTATATTTTGGATCTTTAGAGCCAATGATATGTGGTAAATTTAGTTTCATCTGTGATGCAACATTTTTGGCACCAAGAATCAATAAGTGCAGGATTGAAAAACAGTGAGTCTTGAAATCAGGTCAAGATTTTAGAGCAACCATGTTGGGGAATGTGGTTAGAATTTTCATGATACTGAGTCAAGAATGAAGACTGGATATTGAATGAAGTAGATTTAAAGACATGGGACATGGTGTATTACAAAAAATACCTATCAGAGGAATCAGAGGAAAAAAACACAAAAATTTGCAGGAGTAATTTGGAAAAAGACTAGTAGATAGCTTTACATCAGTGGTGATTGACTTCATCAGCAAGGCAACAAGTAGATGTTTCAATGATTTTATATTCATAACCTCCACCTTAAGCTGCTCCTTGATCCAGAAGCAGCTTCACAATGCCTTCATTTCCATTTCCAGAGGCTGCAAGGAGAGCATTTCCATAAAAACCACCTTGAGCATTCACATCTGCTCCTCGATCCAGAAGCAGCTTCACAATGCCTTCATTTCCAGCTTTCGAGGCTGCTTGGAGAGCATTTCCATAATGACCAACTTGAGCATTTGCATCTGCTCCTTGATCCAGGAGCAGCTTCACAATGCCTTCATTTCCATTTCCAGAGGCTGCTTGGAGAGCATTTCCATAGAAACCACCTTGAGCATTCATATCTGCTCCTTGATCCAGAAGGAGGTTGACAATGCCTTCATTTCCATTTCCAGAGGCTGCTTGGAGAGCATTTCCATAAAGACCACCTTGAGCATTCACATCTGCTCCTTGATCCAGAAGCAGCTTCACAATGCCTTCATTTCCATTTTCAGAGGCTGCTTGGAGAGCATTTCCATAAAGACCAACTTGAGCATTCACATCTGCTCCTTGATCCAAAAGCAGCTTCACAATGTCTTCATTTCCATTAAAAGAGGCTGTTTGGAGAGCATTTCCATATCGACCACCTTGAGCATTCACATCTGCTCCTTGATTCAGAAGCAGCTTCACCATGTCTGCATTTCCTTTTTCAGAGGCTGCTTGGAAAGCATTTTCATAATGACCACCTTGAGCATTCACATCTGCTCCATGATTTAGAAGCAGCTTAACAATGCCTTCATTTCCATTGAAAGAGGCTGCTTGGAGAGCATTTCCATATCGACCAACTTGAGCGTTCACATCTGCTCCTTGACTCAGAAGCAGCTTCACAATGCCTTCATTTCCATTCACAGAGGCTGCTTGGAGAGCATTTCCATACTCACCACCTGGGGTATTCACATCTGCTTTCTGCTTAAGAAGAATATTAACCACTTCCCTCAACCCTAGAAAGCAAGCATAGTAGAGAGTCTCTTCAATTCTTTCTGGTTTTAAATCCAATCTATCTATACTCCAATCAGATTCTGGATGATAAATCCGTAACCAGTTAATATATGGTCCACTCTTACTGCTGAATAATATAACAACATTGGACATATCACAGCTTTCCCCTCCAGCTAATATATGCTTAAACCAATACTTCCCTGCATATTCAACTAATGGGTAACTGGATTTATCCATTGCTATCTCAGTACAATTTCCAAAATAGATCAGATAGATGAGGCAAGATTGTCCAATAAATTCCTGAGCTAACTGTTCATTGATGTAAAACCCTGACTCATTTCTTGGCACTGTCATCAAGAATTCCTTCACAGAGGGATGAGCGAACTGTAATTGCTTTGAGGAACTTGACCATACACTTCTGCTTTTGGTGATAACTCTAACTAGTGTTGATCCCACCACATTTTCTATTGTATTCTCCAAACCAACTGTACAATCCTCTTCAGAAAAGATATTTTCTTCAATATCAATTGCAAATATCTCCTGTGCCATTTCAATGGTCACTGGCTCAAATGAGAACAATATCCATTGTAGAATGCATTGTGCTTCATCTTTGTGATATTCAGGAATCTTTTCTAGAGCTTGCTTATATGTATCTGATAGATCCTTTGGAAGGGCTCTCAATGCTGCTCGGATTGCTCTTCTTGTACCAATTTTTTTCAAAGCTTCAAGCTGACAATCTACCCATCTTATTCTTAATTAAAGTTCAGTTAAAATTCAATTGCTTCAAGATATACAATTAAAATTCACTTACTGGCCATGGGCCCCATCAATCAACCTATTCTTTATCTCATCCTCTATCCCTTTAAATGGACTTGTATCTTTATATATGGCCTTATCTATATGTTTTATAATATCTTCCATCCTTTCCTCTTTATCCAATGACAACTTTAGTGTAACCCAAGGCTGTTCCAAGAACTTGGGCATGGGATTTCAAGATGAAACTACAACACGTACATTTCCAATCTCCAGCAGTATCTGAATAAATTTAGACACCTCATCTGGTTCTTGGCACTCATCCATTGCATCCAGAATAATGTATGTATGCTCTGAGTGACTACTGACTAGACTCAAAAGCACTCCTTGCATGACACTAACTGATATTTTCTTGTTACCCTTTTGGTTGTTCTCGAAAAGATCTTTGAGGACATTTTGATCATAGCTGGGATGCATGCCTATTTCTTCCAGGAGGGAAGCAACCAGTCCTTCATAGGTGACCTTTGCTACTACCACCAAGTGTGTCAAAATAGTGGTAGAACACCTCTTGGTGCTTCTCCTTTAGGGTTTTGATGATGTTTGTACTGATTCCTCTATCAATAATGTGATTTCTGAGCTACTATTAGAAAACTCACCAAAGAAATGTTTTTCCTGATCCAGCTGGAGAAATGTCAGTGTAAAATATCACACACAAAGGATAATTTACCTTTGCCCTCCAACCAGAAAAGATTGCCATTGTCTTTCCATTGGATGAATCTGGTATCCTCAAGAAGCCATGTTCCTGTGTCTTCTGTCATTTTGTTGCATGCCACAGCATATTTTGAAGAAGAATCTGTAGCACTGAGCCATTCTTGGACAATCTTGCTATTGAACTCTATTCATGAATGGAGTTATACAATTGTGAGCATAATTGTTTTGAAACGGATGCAAGTACTGTACCTGAAGACAAAGATTATTCTGATCTCTGTTGACTACA
>ML179088.1:190310-226945 GCA_004369135.1 Dendrothele bispora CBS 962.96 | reverse complement strand
AACTTCAGTTGACCTCCTCCCAGCCTACCCGTCGCCCAAAGAGGTGTTGATATAACAATCTGCACGTGATTCTCATTTCCGGGTAACTTACTCTTATTCCGGTTATCAATTCATTTCCATGTGATTTTCGTACCTCACTTATACTCGTAGGTACATACTTTGTATTTTCCCTTCATCCGATTGCCTCCCTGTAGTTTCATAGGACAATCGAGAACTTGTTGCTCTTCCCTTCGTCGTCGCGTCTCTATATCGAGTCTTTAGTCGCCCTCGGAATATTCAACACAATCGGATCAGCCCGTCGAAGCTCATTCGTCAACACCCAGTACCTACTCGGACCGTACTCGACAGGACTGGTTGGATAACGACTGTACTGTTAGTCCAGGGCCCACAACTGCATCGCTGAGGCACGGTGAATCAACACCTATCGTAACCCCGCCAACAACCGTACCGATTGGCTTATCCTGAGCTTGCTGCTCGCTTCTTTTCTACACCTTTTGCACTACCCCACCTACACTACGCACAATGACTACGAAGGAGTATGAGAATCTTGTGGTCCTGAAAGGGCCAAAGGAGCTAGAGAACTGGAAGTTCTCACTACGGATAAAAGCGAGGAAGAAAGGAGTTTGGGACATCATACGTGGTACGCAGCTACTTCCTAATGACAGTGACACATCCTCCGAGGCGAACACTCTTCGCACCAAGATGTCTGTTGCTGCCGACCTCATCGTCCAGACCATCTCTCCATCTCTCATCCCTCACATCCGTGAATTCCCTGATGACCCGTACAAAATGTACAAGCGCCTACTCGAAGTCAATAGCCATGGCTTTGAAGACGTCTCAGACACTTGGACTCGTTTCAACTCGTTGAAGCTTCGTAGCAACGAGACAGGTATCGAATTCATTGGACGCTTTCGGGAACTCCGCAGTGAGCTCATTGCTCTCAACGACAAACCTTCTGATACCCTTTCCATTTCCGTTCTCCTTTCGGCTCTCCCCGACGTCAATCCCAAAACCAATAACGAGACTGACTGGAAATCTTTCAAAGTCCAGATGAAGCGCGATATCCAGGGCGATGACCTCGTCTATGTCGAACGACAGGTCCTTCGAGAGTACTCACGTCAGAATCCTGATGGGGATACTACTCTCTTTGATCCTGGGGAAGAAGCTTTGGCTGCTGCTAGACATGGTACAAGGGCTGGTGGAGGGAATGCACCTCGTGTTCCAGCTTCGGACCCTTTGGCTCACTTTGTACGTCCACATCTAGTTTGCAACCTTTGTGGTGGACTTGGACATTTCCGCTCGCAATGTCCTAGCGAGCTGTTCAATGAACCTTCTGGTAATGGTCGTACTGCTGCTGTCGCCACTTTTGTAGCACAGGAGGAAGACTATAGTGGTCAAGGAGTCGCATTTTAGATTAAGGGGGTGTAAACTTACTTTTCTTTCAATCTTTTCTTCAATCTGTACTTTATTTGTTGACTTTATGCAGATTGAGGGGGTGTGTTGATATAACAATCTGCACGTGATTCTCATTTCCGGGTAACTTACTCTTATTCCGGTTATCAATTCATTTCCATGTGATTTTTGTACCTCACTTATACTCGTAGGTACATACTTTGTATTTTCCCTTCATCCGATTGCCTCCCTGTAGTTTCATAGGACAATTGAGAACTTGTTGCTCTTCCCTTCGTCGTCGCGTCTCTATATCGAGTCTTTAGTCGCCCTCGGAATATTCAACAAGAGGTTGTTGAATTGATCCTGGCTTGTAGTTCGTAGGCTTGATACATATCTCGAATGGATACTGCTCTATTCAAGCTCATGATCTCGACTTATTTAGTACCTTACTTCGCCTTCTTGGCATTTACATCTATATGATTATGTACTATGCATACAAAAAAGATGGGGAGAAAGAAAGAAAGAAGCCATAAATATATCGTTTGGGCTGTACAGCGGCCAGCTAAGTGCGAATTCCCGAGAATCCCTCTTGTTTCATTATGCATACATATGCATGCTGCATCATTACAATGATTGATTGAACATTTACTTAGTATGAAAAACTTCTAGTCCAAGATGCATGTTATGATTTGAATCTTGGACATAAGAATGGACAGGTGATGATTGATCTATTGAACGGGGACCTCTTTCAAAGGAAGAGGGGACAAACTTCGAGTAGAGAATTGGCACACATCAATTTGAAGAACACTCTCTCCCTCTCCTTAAGAACGGTGTGTACTAGTACTGTACTATTACGACCAAAAGTTCGTTCACTTTGGCCGTGACGCGATACTTCTGGTGGAGAATAGGTTCAGAGGGCCGGATGATGCGTTACGCGATGCTTTGCGGCCGAAGGCCGCACGCAAAAATTAGTTCATTTTGCTGATCCGAGCTCGGGCCGCGTGACGGAATTATTGGGGTAGGCGTTCGGATGTGCATGTGATGCGTTACGATTTATAAAATGACCCAAGTTCAGGGGGGGTGCGTTATGCGTTACGCGAACTTATGGTCGTAATAGTACAGTATCATATATCGTGCGAGAGCGACAGGAACATACTGTCTTGGGAATCCGAAAAACGGCGTCAACAAACCGCAAATTACTTTTCTTAGTTAGGTGCGTCTGTCCGCCGTAAACTTGGCACTACTGGTCCCCCGACGTTCCTGTCAAGGAACTCAAACTCTATAACCTTTGTTAATTAAAAAGGTGGATCACCGTTCTGGTACTGCGGCCATGCTCTGACAATTCCGTTTTTACTTGGATGAGGTCGGGGAAGGGATTGGTTCGGATCCGGATATTGCAATGACTGCTACATGTACGAGGTTCCAAATTAGAAGAAAACATTTTATTTTCGCCTCATCATGATCATGATATTTGCATTTTCTTCTGGTGCCTTACAACGTACAAATCGTTACGGACCCTCAAGCCCTCACGTGAAGTGGCAAAAAAAAAAACCGTTTCAAGTCAAAACATTTCTCACCCTTCAAACAGTCCCCACTTGGGTCGGAAACTTTCTTTGTTCTTACGTGTACTATAAGTACGGATCCAGAGAGAAAAAACAACTCATATCATATTATGATATGTGTTATATATGTATGTAAACCCGGAAATGAATTAACTGGCGCTCGCTCCCCTCCTTGGCTCCTCTTTCTCCCTACCCTTGGGATCTTGCGTCTTTACTTCTTCGTCAAGAGGCTGGTTTCTTTTCGTGTCCAGCAACACTTGGTACGTACGAGTTCCCAAAAAGGGGTCTTCCCAACTACCCATCATCATCACCATCAAACTGACCTCCTATGATAAAAAACTTCGCGCGTTGCTTGAAACCCTTCTTTATGGTTCCCAACAACCCATCAATATCTACAGAAAGCAGTCTCCCTTTTCCTTCACTTTAACTCTCGACGACGGGTATAGAGCAACAGGGGAAAACAAGCCATGGCAGAGGCCAGTAGTTTCACGACAGTCATTCTCCACGGTGCATGGCCTTTAGGCGACCCTTTCAACTCCAACAGCAACTCGAACTGTCGTACAATCATACCGGTACCATACGCACCGCGAGTGATGGGAGCGAAACGACGTACTTATTTGGACAAAGTGGTGATATACGGGTCGTCAAGTACAGCGAGTGCTAGTTGTGGCTCTAGCTCAACGCAAGCTACTATCACCACCATCAGTATTACATATTAGGAAGAGAAACGCATCAATAAGCTCACGTGAAAGTGGCCATCCCCGACTCTACTTATCTAATTTGTAAACAAATTAGATAAGACAGAAACAGGGTATTTTATGTCTGGGGGTCGTTCCCTGTTCCCACGGTAAATTAAGTAAGCCTTTCAATTCATTCATTACTAAAGCTTCACACGTCCCAAAGCGTACCCAATCCCTACGACGGATTTCACCCGACCACTTGAAACACCCACTCACCCCGGTCAGAAATTCCTCACTCGTCAACCTCCCTACAACAAGGGAACAGGTTTCAGTAGGTAGTTGTCTTATCATTTCTCGGTGGTGTGTAGTAGAACCGGTTGTAACGTGATTGTTGCAGATATTCCGTGCCTTGTGAAGTTTTCGGTTTAAGATTTTGTGAATTCTCATTCAGCCCGTGTACCGTTAATTATTGTCTGTTTCTTTCGGTCTTCTGGTCTTTTGGGAGTCGGGGACGCCCCGCTTGCGGGGGTTAGGATTTTTTAATTTCTCACCCTCAAACACTCGCGTCAACTTGTTTACGTACAAACTCTCGTACAACCAAACTCATAGGCACTGCGAGCGATGGAAGTGCAACGATATACGGTCGTGCTAGTCGTGGTTCTGGCTCCAATGCAAGCTAGTCTGTCTGCGAGGAGGTGGTTTGTTCATGTGAGTATCTGTTTCTGCATGGCAAGGTGCGTCAATTCATCAGTGTCACGGCTTCCTCTCGCTCACTCCACGGTCTGTTCTG
The DNA here is from genome assembly GCA_004369135.1 of Dendrothele bispora CBS 962.96. NCBI lineage: Eukaryota > Fungi > Basidiomycota > Agaricomycetes > Agaricales > Dendrothele > Dendrothele bispora. The sequence goes on along the minus strand of ML179088.1, from coordinate 222,521 downwards.
CCTGCTCCCCACTTTCTTATTATTTGCCTATTCCTTTACAAAAAAAATGCTACACAGCCATGCTCATCAACAGCGCCTTGGGCTACGCCATCCAACCCTCCGCCAATTCCAACGATGGTGGTGGAGCGACCACATTTAGCTGCGACCTTGACCCGCCAAACTTCGATTCCAACTCGGACCCGGACCTGGATTCGCATCCTCGATGTGTACAATCAGGCTATTCCATCATCACGCATACAATATCCTCTATTCCGACAACGACAACCTCGACTAGATTCTCGACGCAAACGATTAGCGGCACCAACGCTCATTTTTTCGAATCAAGCCCTTCCCAACGTGGTCCTTCATACTACACCGGTTCTCTGTTCTCCCAATCACTGCGCTCAGCCCCAAATTCTCGTTCCCTACATTTAATCCAAGACCAGGCAACCATGATAATAAAACAGGATCGACAATTTCGCCTCTGACTAGTCGACGAGACCTCGAGGATGCATTCAAAAGTGGTCAGTTGCTATTCTATCGGACCAAATAGTTGGGTGTATACCGAAAAAGAGGGAGAGATAAGGAGATACTGATGGTTTGGGATGTATAGGGAATCATTGGATCTCAACCTACAATCTACCCCACACAAGCGAATCTCGACTCGGTCCTCTTTGAATTTCTCACGACTGATGGCTTCGCTGCTGGTGACCAACGCACCGCTACCGTCAATGGTACATCTTCCTTCCCCTCCTTCGAAATCCACAGCTCAACCTCCCTCCTCTCCTTCTCTCATCCAGTCGAAAATTTCAATGGTTTCCCCACCAGAACCCTCGGTCCTGAATCGATGGACAAATTCCGCGAACAATCCCTCGGTTTGGGTACTCGCATCTTCACCGAAACCATTTCTAAACTCGATTTGTCCGTTCCGATACTAGCGTGAAGGGGTCAGGAGGATGAGGAATCCGAGACGGCTGACATGGTCATCGTCGCTCCTGGTGCGAGCGCGAAAGAGGTTGGGATTGAGAGGTGAAGAGACGTATTGGCAGAGCGGGATGAGTGCTTGTGCGGTTTTTGACGGGGCCGTTCCGATTTTTAGGTGTGTTTTTTGTCGTGTATGGTTACCCAACCTGAACTGACCTGACGTGACTTTGCTTTGGGACATGCAGGAACACACCTCTAACTGTCATCGGTGGTGATGATTCTGCAGCCGAAGAAGCTACTTGTACATCGTGTTCCTGACAGCTCTCATTCATTTTCTCGTCTACCTTGCATATATGTTCTCTTGCTACGTTGCTATCAATAACCCCTTCCCTCATTCCTCCTCAGCCCTGCTTCCCCCTACTCTCCCTCCTGCAACGATGTGACAAAAAAGGACCTCACGAAATACGGCTCCCACGTCTACGTCTTCGCCCACTCTGCGCTTCGAAATCATGGCGAAACGACCGATGAATAGTCCTAAAATTGTACGCATATATCTATATATCTTTCCTTCCCTTTTGTTCCCTCCCTCCCCTTTCCTCTCCTCATTCTCCGTCTCGTTTCCATACGGTCATTCATATCCGTACTCATGAGTTACTAACATTTTACATCTATATAGACCGTCATTTAGAACACCGTAGCTACCGAAATGCCAAGGCAATGACGAGCTGTTGAAGAACCTCCGGATTAGGAACGTCCAGACAGGCTCCGAGAAAGACTTAGCTGAGCTGTGAATGGGTCATTTTACGCTCTCGGTATGCTGTTTTCTTTATGTTTTCTTACCATCATACCGCATACACCCACCTACGACAATATGACCAATTTACCAACTCGCTTTTTCTTCCTTTTCTTCCCCTTCCTTCCCTTCCCTGACCAACCAAAAATCAGGTCACGAACCCGCAACAGTGATCTTCCGCACCCAACTTCAGACCGATACAGATGGGTACGTCGTCATTGTACCTCGAACGACTCGGAATCCCGTGAGAGGCGTTTTTGCGGCTGGTGATGTACAGGATAAGAGGTATAGACAAGGCTATTACGAGTGCTGGGAGTGGGTGTATGGCTGTGCTTGAAGCGCAGAGGCTGATTGCGGAGGGGAAAAAGAAAGAGATGATGGGGGAGTAGAGAGGGAGCGGGGGCAAGGGAGAACCGACAATGGAAATAAGAAAACGAATGTTGGTCTAGGGATGCGTATATAAGTGGTGTGAGTTTAAATCTCGCTGGGAAAGAGGACAATATGGAGATACATACGTACATATGAGTTCAATAGTATGTAAGTATGATACGTACAGTCATCCACCGGCCAATGAGACAAATTGTCTGGCAGGGTGCTCACAAGCTAGAAGGGCATGGGAAGGTGCTATATATGGTTTTTATTGATTATATCTGTTACATATATAAAGCCGGTCTCAAAATTTACACTACAGTGTATGCTATGAAGGATATAGAGCAAAAAAAGAGGAAAGATTAATTTTAATTTGTCAATACTGAGCTTAGTATGGAGCAGAGGGGTATAAGACTTGGCAATCATGTGTAACATTGTGAAATAAAGAGATCCCAACACTGAAACCTCCTAGAATAGAGTGATAATCCATAGCAGCCATTAAGAAAATGGGCCATCACTTTCGCGTGGCATGGCCCATATCACATGACAGATCTAGATAAGATAGCTGACAGTGATATGCCAAATGGGTTTATGTAACGGAAAATAAGCGCCTGCCAGCGACGCAGGTTTAGTAAGGATGAGTCCCTTAAGGGGCCTTGTAATATTTGTGCAAGCAGAGGAGAAGGAGGACGTCAGTTTGTTACATCAGTGATTTGTCCCCATTTGGAAATGTATAGCTGGTACCTGCCGTCACTCCTGTTTTCTCTGCGTAATTCTATCTAGTGCTGCACGTGACTCGACTCGACTCAGACTAGTCGCCGAGTCGAGCCGGTTTTTGAGTGACTCAGTTGACTTTCTGTGAATTGACTCCGACTCGAGCTGACTTGAGTCGCTGGCCTCAAATTTTTTTCAGTTTCCGGTTATTTTGGGGCCGTTTTCTCACCATGACGAAAAATTTTACAGCATTTGTAGTGACTCTAGTTTTAAGCGACTCCAAGCGACTCGAGTGGGAGTGAGTCGAAAAATAATGACTTGACTCCGAGTCAATGCCGTTTGGAGTCGGAGTCACATGGAGTGGAGCTGGAGTGAGCCAAAGTCAGAGTCAGGGCAGCACTAATTCTATCTTATCTTTGTTGATCTGGCGTGATGTGACCTGTCTCATTGGCTGGTTCCGCTGATAAAAGTTTGTTTTACTTGTTTCCTGTATCCTGTGTTCTGTCCCCTCCTAAATAATAATATAGCTGGCATAGAATCAAAGTATTGTACACATATTAGGTACCTATGTACCTATTTCCCGAAGAGAGGCCGAGAAACACTATCTACAGGTCACTTAAATTTCACTGTCTCATTGGCTGGATAACTGTAGTCTTTTTTTCCTTGTTCTTTTTTTCATTTGGCATTCTCTACACTGTAATACGCACACATAAGTACTTTAGAAAAGAAATAGATAGAAATTATGCTAAACATAAACCATGATGGCAAATACTGATGTAGGTAGGTTTTGAAATTTTCCTAGAGTCAGTGTCTGTATGGGACAGTCAAGCGTTCGAAAGAACCGGAGAATTCAAATATTGTATCGAGTGTTGCGTCGACAACGTCCTCGACACTGCTGGGATCCATCCATGCTTTCTGGAAAAGATGAAGACTTACTTGCTTCGTCTCTGGTCAAAAATATTTACACAAAAAAGATATGGCAAAGATTTGGTATCTTCGCCACATCCGGTCTTGTCCAAGTTGAAGAAAAAATATGTTTACTAGTGCAACAAAAACAAAAGACCTTTTCCTTTGTTTTATATAGTTTACAGATTCCTACATTAAAAGAAAAACCTCAATCTTTCCCTGCAAAAACACGAGATCCCTTGTTTTACGGTAGGAAAAGACTTATAATTGCTAATGTAGAGACATGTAGAGTATATAGAACACAGCAAAAGATCTTTTGTAAGTTGTGTTTGTACCAGGAAATATACGCTCTTTTTTCAGACAAAATATGTAACAAAGAAACTGAACCTTTGCCATATTAACATCTTAGACACCCCAAACCCTTTGGTAGATATTTTAAATCATTTCAACCAAAGATGGACCAGAAAGTGAAGCCTTATCCTTTCTGGCTCATCTTTGGCTGGAAAGATTATGGACCCACTGAGCAGTGTGAAGTAGTTAGATAAACAATAGAATGTACTTACACTGGAATATAAATAAATTTAGAGGTGCGAAAATTTCACTGCAAAGATGTAACATATTTCCCATTGCCCAATGAGGAATCAGCGACTTCCTGTTTGTCTGGACAAAGAAAGTGAACATTTCCTTTCAAAAGAGATCAAATTATTGAATCTTGATGGTAAAGATTAGGCAAAGTGGAATTCTGTCTGCCCATCTTTCTTGAAATCTTGAGAACCAATGATAGGTGGGAAAGTTATTTTCATCTGTGGTGCAATATTTTTGGCACCAAGAATTAATAAGTGCAGGATTGAAAAACAGTGAATCTTGAGACAAGATTAAGATTTTAGAACAACCACTTTGGAGGATGTGGTTGGAAATTTCATGATACTGAGTCAAGAATGAAGACTGGATATTGAATGAAGTAGATTTAAAGACAAGGGGCATGGTGTATTACCAGAAAGAGCTATCAGAGGAATCAGAAAAAATACAGAAATTTGCAGGAGTAGTTTGGAATCAGACTAGGAAACAGGTTTACATCAGTGTTGATTAGCTTCATCAGCAAGTCAGCAAGTGGATGTTTCACAATGATTTCATATTCATAACCTCCACCTTAAGCATTAAAGGCTGCTCCTTGATTCAGAAGCAGCTTCACAATGGCTTTATTTCCATTTTCAGAGGCTGCTTAGAGAGCATCTCCATAATGACCACCTTGAGCATTCACATCTGCTCCTTGATCGAGAAGCAGCTTCACAATGCATTCATTTCCATTTTCAGAGGCTGCTTGGAGAGCATTTCCACAATGACCACCTTGAGCATTCACATCTGCTTCTTGATCAAGAAGCAGCTTCACAATGCCTTCATTTCCATTTGCAGAGGCTGCTTGGAGAACATCTCCATAATGACCACCTTGGGCATTCACATCTGCTCGTTGATCCAGAAGCAGCTTCACAATGCATTCATTTCCATTTTCAGAGGCTGCTTGGAGAGCATTTCCATAATGACCACCTTGAGCATTCACATCTGCTTCTTGATCTAGAAGCAGCTTCACAATGCCTTCATTTCCATTTGCAGAGGCTGCTTGGAGAGCATCTCCATAATGACCACCTTGAGCATTCACATCTGCTCCTTGATCCAGAAGCAGCTTCACAATGGCTTCATTTCCATTTTCAGAGGCTGCTTGGAGAGCATTTCCATAATGACCACCTTGAGCATTCACATCTGCTCCTTGATTCAGAAGCAACTTCACAATACCTTCATTTGCATTTCCAGAGGCTGCTTGGAGAGCATTTCCACAATAACCACCTCGAGCATTCACATCTGCTCCTTGATCCAGGAGCAGCTTCACAATGCCTTCATTTCCATTTAAAGAGGCTGCTTGGAGAGCATTTCCATAATGACCACCTTGAGCATTCACATCTGCTTCTTGATCAAGAAGAAGGTTCACAATGCCTTCATTTCCATTTGCAGAGGCTGCTTGGAGGGCATTTCCATAAAGACCACCTTGAGCATTCACCTCTGCTCCTTGATTCAGAAGCAGCTTTACAAGGCCTTCATATCCTTTTGCAGAGGCTGCTTGGAGAGCATTTCCATAATGGCCACCTTGAGCATTCACATCTGCTCTTTCTGCTCCTTGATCCAGAAGCAGCTTTACAACACCTTCATATCCATTTGCAGAGGCTGTTTGGAGAGCATTTCCATAAAAACCACCTCGAGCATTGACATCTGCTCCTTGATCCAGAAGCAGCTTTACAATGCCTTCTGTTCCATTTGCAGAGGCCTCTTGAAGAGCATTTACATAAAGACAACATTGAGCATTCACATCTGCTCCTTGATCCAGAAGTAGCTTCACAATGACTTCATTTCCTTTTGCAGAGGCTGCTTGGAGAGCATTTCCATAATGACCACCTTGAGCATTCACATCTGCTCCTTGATCCAGAAGCAGCTTCACAATGCCTTCATTTCCATTTACAGAGGCTGCTTGGAGAGCAATTTCCATAAACACCACCTTGAGCATTCACATCTGCTCCTTGATCCAGAAGCAGCTTCACAATGCCTTCATTTTCTTTTGCAGAGGCTGCTTGGAGAGCATTTCCATAATGACCACCTTGAACATTCACATCTGCTCCTTGATCCAGAAGCAGCTTCACAATGCCTTCATTTCCATTGGAAGAGGCTGCTTGAAGAGCAGTTTCGTAATAACCACCTTGAGCATTCACATCTGCTTCTTGATCCAGAAGCAGCTTCACAATGCCTTCATTTCCATTAAAAGAGGCTGCTTGGAGAGCATTTCTATAATGACCACCTTGAGCATTCACATCTGCTCCTTGATCCAGAAGCAGCTTCACAATGCCTTCATTTCCTTTTGCAGAGGCTGCTTGGAGAGCATTTCCATAATGACCACCTTGAGCATTCACATCTGCTCCTTGATCCAGAAGCAGCTTCACAATGCCTTCATTTCCTTTTGCAGAGGCTGCTTGGAGAGCATTTCCATAATTTCCACCTTGAGCATTCACATCTGCTTTCTGCCTGAGGAGAATATCCACTACCTGCCTCAACCCCAGAAAACAAGCATAATAAAGAGTCTCTTCAATCATTTCTGGATTCAAATACCATCTATTCACATTCTCATCATCTTCTGGGTAATAGATACCTAACCAGTTTATATATGGTCCATTCTTACTGCTGAAGAACCTCAAAACATTGGATATATCATAGTTTTCCCCTCCAGCTAATATATGCTTGAACCAATACTTCCCTGCATATTTAACTAATGGGTAACTGGATTTATTCACCACTATATCAGTACAATTCCCAAAATGGAACAGATAGATGAGGCAAGATTGTCCAATAAAGTCCTGAGCTAACTGCTCATTTAGGTAAAATTCTGACCCATTCCTTGGCACTGTCATCAAGAACTCCTTCACAGAGGGATGAGCCAGCTGTAATTCTTTTGAGGAACCTGACAATACACTATTGCTTTTGGTGATAACTCTAACCAGTGTTGATCCCACCACATTTTCTATTGTATTCTCCAAGCCAAGGGTACAATCCTCTTTACAAAAGATATTTTCTCCAACATCAATTGCAAATATCTCCTGTGCCATTTCAACTGTCACCGGCTCAAATGAGAATAATATCCAGTGCAGAATACTTTGTGCCTCTTCTTTGTGATAGTCAGGAATGGCTTCCAAAGCTTGCTTATATGTATCTGCTAGATCCTTTGGAAGGTTTCTCAATGCTGCTCGGATTGCCCTCCTTGTACCAATCTTTTTCAAAACTTGAAGTTGACAATCTACCCATCGAATTCTTCATTAAATCCTAGTTAGCCTCCTTCAAAGTAAAGCACAAAATCAAAATCTACTTACTGGCCATGGGCTCCATCAACCAACCTGTCCTTTACCTCATTTTCTATCCCTTTGAATGGACCTGAATCTATATTTACAGCCTTATCTATATGTTTTATAATATCTTCCATTCCCCCTTCATCATCCAACGACAACTTTACAGTATTCTGAGACTGTTCCAAACATTTGGGCGTGGGATTTCGAGATGAAACCATGATGTATACATTTCCAATTTTCAACAGTATCTGGATAAATTTCACTACCTCATCTGTTTCCTGACACTCATCCATTGCATCCAGAATAATGTATGTATGTCCTGAGAAATGATCGGCTAGACTCAAAAGCACTTCTTGCATATCACTAACAGAGACTTTCTTGTCACCCTTATCACTTTTTTCAAAAAGGTCTCTGAGAACATTTTGGTTATAGTTGGGATGCATGCCTATTTCCTTCAGGAGAGAAGCAACTAGTCCTTCCTGAGTGATCTTTGCTTTTGTACTACCAAGTGTGTCAAAATAGTGGTAGAACACTTCTTGATGCTTCTCCTTCAGGGTTTTGATGATGTTTGTACTTATTCATCCATCAGTACTGTGGTTTCCAAATTACTGTTAGAAAACTCACCATAGAAATGTTTTTCCTGATCCAGCTGAAAAACTTTAACTGGTATAAAATATCACACAAAAAGGATGATGTACCTTTGCCCTCCAACCAGAAAAGATTGCCATTCTCTTTCCATTGAACAAATCTGGTATCCTCAAGAAGCCATTTTCCTGTACCTTCTGTCATTTTGTTGCATGCTGCAACATATTTTGAAGAAGAATCTGTAGCATTGAGCCATTCTTGGACAATCTTGCTATTGAATTCTATATATGAATCAAGTTATCCAAATGTGAGCATCATTGTTTCAAATCTGATGAACATGCTCTACCTGGAGACACAAAAATGTACTGATCACCTTTGACTGCATTGATTGTGGAGTTACTCAGGGAAATATCGTGGCTGTTGGTGAATACTCTTTGTCACAGTGATTGGATCAGTTACACCAGAACTAATGAAAACATGATCTCTCACCCAAAAGTAAGAGCGCTGGTATCCCCTGGTTCTGGATAGTCATTCATAGTCGAATTTCCAATTTTGAACTGCTTGATCAAAGTGGGTTACGAGTCGATGATAAGAAGCGAAGATAATCCAAATGCATGTGACTATTCTATTTCAGTCGTCAAAAATTAAGGTTTGGGCACATCGGAATGTTCCTTGTCGTTGAAACTTTATTTCCGGATGCAGTTATAAATAGCAGTGAGCTCCCGCTGAGCCTTGTTGTGCGAAAAAATACAGACTTTCACTAAGTGGAGATTACTTGGGGCCTCAAAGTTGGAGCATTGCACCATAAAAAATGTTCTGAATAGGCATTTGAGGAGTAAAATTCTCTTGGCCTACTAGCAGCTTCAGGATCATTTTCTTCTGTTTACAGCCGTTTTCAGAACGATAGGCCGTCCCAAATCCCCCTTCGCTCAGCGCGCACGAGACTTTTCCATTGAGAAGTGGAGCAAATTTGCTTCTTGATTACTTCAGGCAATAGAGAATGGCTTTGCCGAACAAGTGGAGGGGAAATTGGAGTGGCCTATCGTTCTGAAAACAGCTGTAATGAGGACTTCTACCCTGTGAGTTAGCGATCAAACAATTTACCTAGCACATACATATCTTATAATCCATAATTTCCCCTTCTATATTCAGCTTGAGAAAGGATATTGTGTAACACTCGAAATCAGTGAAGAACTTGGGCAAAATACTGCTGTAGTTCAAGCGGGATATAACCGATAATACCGACATCATACGGCCCAGGTTGTTTCGCAATCAATACAACATACTATACTCTGTACATACTCAACTGGACTTACCAAAAACTGAAGTTAACTACATTTCTGCCAATACGACTCGGACGTAATTTAGTAGCCACTATGAACTCTTCGCTGAATCAATCTTTTGATATTCATTTTGGGTACCTTTGACACTTTTTTTCGAGCCCGAACTTGCCTGACCAACTGATTGGACTGAGGACTCTTCTAATTCATTGCAAACTCGGTGACCTTCGGAGCAGTTCTTTTGAGATGGAACAGACGGAAATCATGCCACTGGCGCCCATAAAGTATAATGTGGGCCTCTACTGATTTCTCTATCAAGTCGGTGCATGCCTTGAGTGATTGAGTGGTGTATTGGAGAGTTTGCTACCTACTTTTGTGTTCTAGTCCTATTGAGCTTTGTATTGGTTGTTTAGGTACATTGTCTTTAACTTGTACCTCAATATGGTTACCTACCTGTAAATACTTATCATATACTACTTGCAGTGCAAGTATGATGTCCTTGAACGTCACAGTCATGGCAATTTGTCCCAGATACTACGTACAAGGGACCATGATGCATTCCATAGTATACTAAGCAACTTCAATTAACAGGCTGCTCGCCCACCCGGGCCGCTCGAAGAGGCTTTAAAGAGAGAGAAATTATATCCATCTGATTCTGTATCTTCAAGCTCGAGTAATGTATGATCTTCTTATCAAATTGGCATCTACATCTATAGATATACATGCAAAGAACATAGGCAAGAGAAAGAAAGAAAGTTGGGTCGTACAGCTAAGTGCGGATTCCCGAGAATCCCTCTTGTTTCATTATACATACATATGCACATCGCATCATTACTGATTGATTGAATCTGTGGAACACTTACTTAGTACAAAGGGCTTCTAGTCCCAAATGCATGTTATGATTTGAATTTTGGACATAAGAACGGGCAGGTGATGATTGATTTGGATTGATAGGCTATCGAACGGGGACCTATTTCAAAGGAGTAGAGAGTAGAGAATTGACACACATTAATCAGAAGAACAATCTCACTCTTTTCATGTACTAATAACGGTATGTACTAGCCTGATTATCAGTTTGTATATCGTATGAGAGCAAAGGAAGCGACGTCGGGAGCATATCGTCCAGTGGAAACCGAAAAACAGCGCGAATTACTATACTTATCCGCCATTAACGTTGGCACTCCTGGCTTACCGGCATTCAGGAACTAAGTTACGAGGCCGACCGAAGGAAGGACTCGTCCTTACTCAACCCAGCTGCGTAGGTGATCGGGGTTAGACCCATTTGGTATATCGTTGATCTTATCTCATTGGAGTTAGACCCATTAGGTGAATCATTATCTTATCTGAGTTCCATCTTACTTGGCCTCGTACATGCCGCGCGAAGCGACGGCTCTCTTCCTTCATGAAAAGATGAATCACCATTCTTGTACCGCGACAATGCTCCGACAATTCTGTTTTGACTTGGACGAGGTCCGCGGGAAGGGATTGGACTTGAGTTCGGACTTGGAGATGACAGCGACTCTATGTACGAAACTGTAAATTAGAAGAAAAACATTTTATTTTCGCTACATCAAGATCGTGGCATATGTGTATATCTTATGCCTTACGACGTACGAATAATCATCACGGACCCTCAAGCTCAAGCTCAAGTCCTCACGTGAAAGTGGCGAAGAACCGTCGCCATTTTTAGATTTTCTCACCTCGAACCACTCGCTGTTCTTACGTACAAACACTCGTCCAATCGTAGGCACTGCGAGCAATGGAAGCGAAATGACGTGTCTGGATGAAGTGGTGATATACAGATTGTCAAGCTGAGTACAGCGAATGCCAGTCGTGGTTCTGGTTTAACGCAAGCTAGTCCGTAGGTGCGTCAACTCATCAATTCCTCTTGCTCACTCTTATTGTTTGCTTAACTCTGGACCTTTACAGAATGCTACACGGCCACCCTTATCAAAGGCGCCTTGGGCTACATGATTCAACTCTCTGCCAATTCCAACGACACGGGTGGTGGAGCGACTGTGTTTAGCTGCAACCTTAACCCACCGAAACTCCAATTCCAATTCGGACTCGCATCCTCAATGTGTACAATCGGGCTATTCCCACGCGTATGGTATGCTCTATCCCGACAATGGCAACCTCGGCTTGCTTCTCGACACAAACCTTCAGCGGGTCCAATGCTGATTTCTTCGAATCAAGCTCTTCACAACGTTGTCCTTCATACTACACCGATTCTCTATTCCCCCAGTCACTGCCCTCAGCTCCAAAATTTCGTTCCCTCCGTTGTTTAATCCAAGACCAGGCAATCATGATACTACAACAGGATCGATAATGTCCCTCTGACTCACGGAAAAGTCGACAAGAGCTTCAAGATGCATTCCAATGCGGTCAGTTGCTATTCTATTGTACTGAATAGTTGGGTGTACACCGAAAAAGAGGGAGAAAAATGGAAATACTGATGGGTTTTGGATGTATAGATGATCATTGGACAATCTACCTCGCACAAGCGAATCTCAACTCAGTCCTCTTTGAAGATTTCATGGGTAACGGCTTCACCGCTGGTGGTCAACGCACCGCTACCATCTATGGTACGTCTTCCTTCCCCTCCCTTAGAAATTCACACCTCAACCGCCCTCCCCTCCTTCTTTTATCCAGCCGAAAACTTCCATGGTTTCCCCACCAGAATCCTCGGCCCCGAATTGATGGACAATTTCCGCAAACAATACCTCCGTATTGGTACTCGTATCATCACCGAGACTATCTCTAAAATCAGTTTATCCCACTGTCCGTTCCGATACTGGCACGAAGATCAGGAGGACGAGGAGTTCGAGATGGTTGACACGGTCATCGCTACCAGTGCTAGCGCGAAAAAGGTTGGGATTGAAAGGTGAAGAGGCGTATTGGCATAGCAGGATGAGTACTTGTGCGATCTGCGATGGGGCTGTTCCGATTTTCAGGTATGTTTTTGTCGTGTATGGTTACCCAACCTGAACTGACCTGACGTGACTTAACTTTGGGACACGCAGGAACAAACCTCTCGCCGTCATCGGTGGTGGTGACTCTACAGCCGAAGAAGCTACTTGTACATCGTGTTCCTGATGGCTCTCATATTCATTTTCTCGTCCAGCTCACATATCTTCTCTTGCTACGTTGCTATCAATAACCCCTTTCCTTATTCCTCCTCTGCCCTACTGCTCTACTCCCCTTACTCTCCTTTCTGCGACGGCATAACAAATCTTTACGGAACAAATCTCACGAAATACGGCACCCACGTCTATGTCCTTGTCCGTCTCAACGAGCTCCGCGCTTCGGATATCATGGCAAAACGATGAATGGATAATTTTAAAACTGTACGCATATATATCTTTCTTTCCTTTTCTTTCCATTCCTTCCCTCCTCTCTCGCCCCTCCTTACACTTTGGACTGCTGCGTGCTCACTAGTAACATGTTTACTAACATCTTATATCTACACATAGACTATCCTCTGGAACACCGTAGCTACCTAATGTTAAGGCAACGTCAAGCTACTGAAGAACCTCCAGATTAAGAACGTCCAGACATACGGAGAGAAAGATCTAGCTGTGAACGGCTTGTTTTACGCTCTCGGTATGTGTTTTTTTTTATGTTTTCCTTACCATCATACCGCATACACCCACCTAAGACAATATGATAAATTTACTAACTCGCTTTTTCTTCCTTTCTTTTCCTTCGCTTCACTTCCCAACCAAAAATCAGGTCACGAACCCGCAACGGCGATCTTTCCGCACCCAACTCCAGACTGATCCAGATGGGTATATTGTCACTGTACCTGGGACGGACTCAAACTTCTGTGAGAGGTGTGTTTGCGGCAGGGGATGTACAGGATGAAGGGAATAGACGAGGCTATTGCGAGTGCTGGGAGTAGATGTATGGCTGCACTTGAGGCAGAGAGGTCGATTGCGGAGTCGGAGGAAAAGGAGATGATGGGGGAGTAGAGAGAGAGCGAGGGAAGGGGAGACTGACCAAGGAGAGAAGGAAGTGAATGTTGGCCTAAGGATACGCACATAAGTGGTCCGGGTTTAAATCTCATTGGAAAAGAGGACAATATGGAGATACGTATACGTACATATGAGTTCAAATAATATGTAAGTATAGTAAGTGCGTAGTCTTTTTTTCCTTGTTCTTTTTTTCAGTGGGCATTCTCTACGCTGTAATACGCACGCATAAGTACTTAACATATATTTTAGACAATCATTGATAGATCGAAGTCATGATAAACATGATATGCTGATGTGAGTAGGTTTTCAAATTTCCCTAGAGTCGGTGTTTGTATTCAAGCCAATAATTGAACGGTCGAGCGTTCGAAAAAATCGGAGAATTTAACTTATTTCAATTTATTGAGTACTGCGTCGACCACCGACCTCCTGCGATCCATGAATGTTTTCTGGAAAAGAAGAGGTGAAAAAGATGAAGACTTACTTGCTTCGTCTTTGGTCGAAAAGACTGGAAATATCTACACAAGAAAGAAAGGATTTAGTATCTTCACCACATGGTCCACATCGTTTGTCCGAAAAGAGAAAATATATTTACTGGTACAACCAACAAAAGACCTTTTCCTTTGTTTTATTATCGTTTGCATAAATGGTGAGAATCCGCGCGTCGGCAAAAAAAGTGTGACACAACATATGGGCGAGCAAAAATACTTTATAGCTCAGCAACCACAAAGGTCTGAGACTATGTTCATATATCAATTTGTGCAGAAAAACCCCCCGCACATGCCTTTAAGCACAAATTTTGAATAATTTGGGTTTTTTGCCATCATATTCAAAATTTACTATTTTTGGACAAAATCACAGATTGCTATTACAAAAAGTATACAATCTGCCCATAGTAAGGATATAGATTAGTGGGGGGGGTTTTTTCTGCTTGTGATGACATATGAATGTGTTCATAAATTTGATTGGATCTTGTGCAATAAATTATTTACTCTATACCTGAGCAGTAATTTGCTCATTGCTCAACTACCAATGAGACCTGTGGGTACAAACAGATACCAGCATAAGCAGAAAAACCCCCCGCACTAATCTATCATTCCAATATATGCATAATATGTACTTATTTTAATACAATCCAGTAATTTTGTCAAAAATAGTAATATCTATATATGATAGCAAAAAACACAGATTATTCACAATCTGTGCTTATAGGCGTATGCGGGGGGTTTCTCTGCACAAATTGATATATGAAGATAGTCTCAGACCTTTGTGGTTGCTGAGCTATAAAGTATTTTTGCTCACCCATATGTTGTGTCACACTTTTTTTGCCGACGCGCGGATTCTCACCATTTATGCAAACGATAATATATAGTTTACATATCCTGACATAAAAAAACCCTTCCCCCGCAAAAACAGGATTTCCCTCGGTTTTGTGGGAAAAGGTTTAATGTAAAGACATTTAAACTACATAGAACACAGGAAAAATCTTTGGTCAGTTTTTTGCACCAGTGAATACATTTTCCTTGAAAAGAGAAAATATGGGACCAAGATACTGAATCTCTGCCATATAAACTCTTAAAATTCCTAAACCTTTTCTTAGATATTTTAAATCATTTGAATTTTGAGCCAAAGATGGACCAGAAAGTGAAGCCTTATCCTTCCTGGCTCATCTTTGGCTGGAAAGATTATGGACCCAAGCAGTGTGAAGTAGTTAGATAAACAACAGAATGTACTTACACTGGAATATAAATAAATTTAGAGGGACGAAAAATTTCACTGCAAAGATGTCACATATTTCTCAATGAGAAATCAAGAATTTCCTGTTTGTCTGGACAAAGAAAAACATTTCCTTTCAAAAGAGATCAAATTTTTAATGTTAAAGATTGGGCAAAGTGGGATTCTGTCTACAGTCTGCCCATCTTTCTTCAAATCTTTAGTTGATCTTTGGGACCAATGATAGGTGAGAAAGTTATTTTCATCTGTGGTGCAACATTTTTGGCACCAAAAATCAATATGTGCAGAATTGAAAAACCGTGACCCTTGAAACCAGGTTGAGATTTAGAGCAACTACTTTGAGGATGGTGGTTGGAATTTTCATGATACTGAGTCAAGAGTGAAGACTGGATATTGAAGAAGAAGTAGATTCAAAGACATGGGACATGGTTAAGTATTAGAAATACCTATCAGAGGAATCAGAAAAATAGAGAAATTTGTAGGAGACTAGTAAACAGGTTTACATCAGTGTTGATTAGCTTCATCAGCAAGTCAGCAAGTGGGTGCTTAGCAATGATTTTATATTCATAACCTCCACCTTAAACATTAAAAGCTGCTCCTTGATCCAGAAGAAGCTGCACAATGGCTTTTTTTCCATTGTCAGAGGCTGCTTGGAGAGCATTTCCATAACAACCACCTTGAGCATTCACATCTGCTCCTTGATCCAGGAGCAGCTTCACAATCCTTCATTTCCATTAACAGAGGCTGCTTGGAGAGCATTTCCATAACACCACCTTGAGCATTCACATCTGCTCCTTGATCCAGAAGCACCTTCACAATCCCTTCATTTCCAACAAAAGAGGCTGTTTGGAGAGCATTTCCATAATAACCACCTTGAGCATTCACATCTGCTCCTTGATTGAGAAGCAGCTTTACAATCCCTTCATTTTGATTTTCAGAGGCTGCTTGGAGAGCATTTCCATAATGACCCCCTTGAGCATTCACATGTGCTCCTTGATCCAGAAGCAGCTTCACAATGCCTTCATTTCCATTTTTAGAGGCTTCTTGGAGAGCATTTCCATGAAAACCACCTTGGGCATTCACATCTGCTCCTTGATCCAGAAGCAGTTTTACAATCCCTTCATTTCCATTTCTAGAGGCTGCTTGAAGAGCATTTCCATAATCACCACCTTGAGCATTCACATCTGCTCCTTGATCCAGAAGCAGCTTCACAATGCCTTCATTTCCATTCAAAGAGGCTGCTTGAAGAGCATTTCCATAATAACCACCTTGAGCATTCACATCTGCTCCTTGATCCAGAAGCAACTTCACAATGCCTTCATTTCCATTCAAAGAGGCTGCTTGAAGAGCATTTCCATAACCACCACCTTGGGCATTCACATCTGCTCCTTGATCCAGAAGCAGGTTTACAATGCCTTCATTTCCATTCAAAGAGGCTGCTTGCAGAGCATTTCCGCAATGACCACCTTGAGCATTCACATCAGCTCTGTGATCCAGAAGTAGTTTCACAATGCCTTCATTTCCCTTGAAAGAGGCTGCTTGGAGAGCATTTCCATAACGACCACCTTGACCATTCACATCTACTCCTTGATCCAGAAGCAGGTATACAATGCCTTTATTTCCATTTGCAGATGCTGCTTGGAGAGCATTTCCATAAAGACCACCTTGAGCATTCACATCTGCTTTCTCCCTGAGAAGAACATCCACTACCTGCCTCAACCCTAGAAAACAAGCATAATAAAGAGTCTCTTCAATCATTTCTGGATTCAAATCCCATCTATCTTCATTCTTATTATATTCTGGGTAATAGATATTTAACCAGTTTATATATGGTCCACTCTTTTTGCTGAAGAATCTCACAACATTAGATGTATCACAGCTTTCCCCTCCAGCTAAAATATGCTTGAACCAATACTTCCCTGCATATTGAACTAATGGGTAACTGGATTTTTTTATTTCTATTTCCGTACAATTTCCAAAATGGATCAGATAGATGAGGCAAGATTGACCAATGAAGTTCTGAGCTAACTGTTCATTGTCATAAAACACTGACCCTTCCCATGGTACTGTCATCAAGAATTCCTTCACAGAGGGATGAGCCAACTGTAATTCCTTTGAGGAACTTGACCATACACTTTTGCTTTTGGTGATAACTCTAACTAGTGTTGATCCTACCACATTTTCTATTGTATTCTCCAAACCAAGTGTACAATCCTCTTCAGAAAAGATATTTTCTTGAACATCAATTGCAAATATCTCCTGTGCCATTTCAATTGTCACTGGCTCAAATGAAAATAATATCCACTGTAGAATGCATCGTGCTTCATCTTTGTGCCATTCAGGAATACCTTCTAAAGTTCGCTTATATGTATCTGATAAATCCTTTGGAAGGCTTTTCAATGCTGCTCGGATTGCTCTTCTTGTGCCAATTTTTTTCAAAGCTTCAAGCTGGCAATCTACCCATCTTATTCTTAATTAAAGTTCAGTTAAATCACTTCAAGATATACAATTAAAATTTACTTACTGGCCATGGGCCCCATCAATCAACTTATTCTTTATCTCATCCTCTATCCCTTTAAATGGACTTGTTTTTTTGTATATGGCCTTATCTATATGTTTTATAATATCTTCCATTGTTTCCTCTTCATCCAATGACAACTTTAGTGTAACCCAAGGCTGTTCTAAGAACTTGGGCATGGGATTTCGAGATGAAACTACAACATATACATTTCCGATCCCCAGCAGTATCTGAATAAATTTTGACACCTCATCTGGTTCTTGGCACTCATCCATTGCATCCAGAATAATGTATGTATGCTCTGAGCAATTACTGACTAGACTCAAAAGCACTCCTTGCATGACACTAACAGATATTTTCTTGTTTCCCTTTTGGTTGTTCTCAAAAAGATCTTTGAGAACTTTTTGATCATAGCTGGGATGCATGCCTATTTCTTCCAGGAGGGAAGCAACCAGTCCCTCATGAGTGACCTTTGCTCTAGTACCACCAAGTGTGTCAAAATAGTGGTAGAACACCTCTTGATGCTTCTCCTTTAGGGTTTTGATGATGTTTGTACTATTTATTCATCAATACATTGCTTCCCAAATCACTCTTAGAAAACTCACCAAAGAAATGTTTTTCCTGATCCAGCTGGAGAAATGTCAGTATAAAATATCACACACAAAGGATGATGTACCTTTGCCCTCCAACCAAAAAAGATTGCCATTTTCTTCCCATTGGATGAATCTGGTATCCTCAAGGAGCCATATTCCTGTGCCTTGTGTCATTTTGTTGCATGCTGCAACATATTTTGAAGAAGAATCTGTAGCATTGAGCCATTCTTGGACAATCTTGCTATTGAATTCTATATATAAATGAAGTTATACAAATGTAAGCATAATTGTTTCAAATCTGATGACAGTGCTCTACCTGAAGACAAAAAATTATTCTGGTTTCCTTTGACTACATTGATTGTGGATTGATTCATTGAAATATTGTGGCTATGATTGAATATTCTTTTTTCACAGTGAATGAGTCCGTTATACCAGAACTAATGGTCCAAAAGAACACATCTCTCACCCAACAGCAGGAACATTTGTATCCCCAACTCCCAATTGTGGATTGTCATTCATAGTTCAATTTCCGAGCTTGGACCGCTTGATCAAAGTGGGTTAAGAGTTGGTGATGATAGACTGTAACAAGAAGCGAAGATAATCCAAATGCATGTGACTATTCTATTTGACTTGTCAAAAATTAAGGTTTGCGCACATCGGAATGATCCTTGTCGTTGAAACTTTATTTCAGGTTATATATAAATAGTAGTGAATTCCCACTGGACATAGCTCATTGACTAATGAATATGGGCTAAGTGGAGATTGCGGGCCGGCTGCACAGTCAGTCGAAGATTGCATAGAAAATTTGTCCATCTCTTGGCCTACAGCTCCGGAAGCACTTTTTTGCAGACATTTATTCTTCAAATTAGCAACAAATCTGACACATATCTTGTAATTTATAATTTACTCCTTCAGACTCCATATTCCAGCTTGAGCAAGGATACTGTGGATTGCTCAAAATCAGTGAACCCTAGGCCAAATACTGCAGCAGTTTAGGTCGGACATAACTGACAATTCCTACACCATACAGCCTGGATTGTTGTTGCTCTATGCGTACTTAAATAGACTTACCAAGAGCTGACAATAACTACATTTTCTGCCGGTACGACGCAAGTAGTTAGCTGCTATGAACTCCGCTGAATCGAAATTTCAATGGCTATTTTGGGTATTGCCTGCCCGACCAACTCTTCAACTGACTTGTTGCCAACCGAGAAGGTATTTAAGGACGTCGGACAGATAGAAATCATGCTCTTAATATATTCATAATACTGTACCATTTCATTCGATTTGCCACCTCATCGTGACCGTGACCAATGAAACGAATTTTTTTTTCGCCAAAACCAGAGCGTGAGCCGTGACAGAGCGAAAATTTTTACAAAATTTGCGAAATGTTACCCTTTTTGGGAGGTTTTCGTGACAACATTAGTCCGGAAAATTTGCCCTGGGCTACCGTGACTGCGAACAGGCCCGAAATTTCGCGAATTTCTGGAGGCGCGTGACGCGTGACAAGCGAATCGAACGAAATGGTACAGTATAGGTAAGCTTTTTCTCCCCCTAGGCCTGTTGAAGTAGTATCAACTCGAGCAGTCAAATGGCCTAGAGAGTTTAATTGACTTGAACTAGTACTTTTTATTTATTTTCCATCGAACCTGTTGTTTCACTCAGGACATCGGATATGGTATGGTAAGGTACCCACACATGTTTTTTATTTTGGCACCTAAGTACTTGTATACAATGCTATAGGTCATTGTATTGGCAGCTTGCATTAATTGGCATGAATGTCACGGTCATGGTGAAAGGGATCATATTATTATGTATGCACAATGAACCAGGCATCGTACTTAACTGGTATACTAAGTTGACCTCCTCCTGGCCTACCCGTCGCCCAAAGAAGTTGTTGAATTGATCCTGGCTTGTAGTTCGTAGGCTTGATACATATCTCGAATGGATACTGCTCTATTCAAGCTCATGATCTTGACTTATTTAGTAACTTACTTCGCCTTCTTGGCATCTACATATATATACCTATGTACTATGCATACAAAAAAGATGGAGAGAAAGAAAGAAAGAAACCATAAATAGATTGTTTGGGCTGTACAGCAGCCAGTTAAGTGCGGATTCCCGAGAATCCCTCTCGTTCCATTATGCATACATATGTGCATGCCGCATCATTACAAGGATTGATTGAACATTTACTTAGTATGAATCAAACTTCTAGTCCAAGATGCATGTTATGATTTGAATCGAGGACTAAAGAATGGACAGGTGATGATTGATCGATTGAACGGGGACTCCTCTTTCAAAGGGAGAGGGGACAAACTTCGAGTAGAGAATTGGCACATATCAATTAGTAGAAGGACTCCCTCTCCCTCTCCTGAAGAACGGTATGTACTGGTATCGGTTCATATATTGTGCGAAAGCAAAGAAAAGCGACAGGAACATATCTGTCTTGGGAATCCGGAAAACGGCGTCAATAAACCGCAACTTACTTCTCTTAGTTAGGTGCGTCTGTCCGCCATAGACCGCTGAAACTTGGCACTACTGGCCTCCCGCGACGTTCCTGTCAAGGAACTCAAACTCTATAACCTTTGATAATTAAAAAGGTGGATCACCGTTCTGGTACCGCGGCCATGCTCTGACAATTCCGTTTTGACTTGGACGAGGTTGGGGAAGGGATTGGATTTGGGTTCGGATCCGGATATTGCAGTGACTGCTACATGTACAAGACTCCAAATTAGAAGAAAAACATTTATTTTCGCCTCATCATGATCGTGATATTTGCATTTTTTTCTGGTGCCTTACAATGTAAGAACAAACCGTTACGGACCCTCAAGCCCTCACGTGAAGTGGCAAAAAAAAAACCGTTTCAACTCAAAACTTTTATTTTTTTCTCACCCTCCAAACATTCCCCACTTGCGTCGGAAACTTTTCATTTTTTTTGTTCTTACGTGTATACGGATCCAGAGAGAACAAACTCATATCATATTATGATATGTATGTAACCCGGAAATAAATTAGCTGGCGCTCCTCTTTTCTCCTACTGGTTGTGATCTTGCATCTTTACTTCTTCGTCAAGAGGCTGGTTTCTTCTCGTGTCCAGCAACGCTTGGTACGTACGAGTTCCCAAAAAGGGTCTTCCCAACTACCCATCATTATCACCATCAAACTGACCTCTTATGATCAAAAACTTCGCGCGTTGCTTGAAACCCTTGGTTTATGCTTCCCAACAACTCACTTCCATCAAAAGAAAGCAGCCTTCCTTTTCCTTCACTATAACTCTCGACGACGGGTATAGAGCAACAGGGGAAATCAAGCCATGACAGAGGCCAGTAGTTCCACGACAGTTATCCTCCACGGTGCATGGCCTTTAGGCGACCCTTTCAACTCCAAAGGCAACTCAAACTCTCGTACTTACAATCATACCCATAGGCACCGCGAGTAACAGTTGATGAGCCAGGCCTCGTACTTGCCACGCTTGCGGTGGCCCACTTGACTTCATACCCATAGGCACCGCGAGTGATGGGAGCGAAACGACGTATCGGGATGAAGTGGTGATATACGGGTCGTCAAGTACAGCGAGTGCTAGTCGTGGCTCTAGTTCAACGCAAGCTACTATCACCACCACCACCAGTAGTACATGTATGAACTCCAGATTAGTGGGTTGAGCTCACGTGAAAGTGGCCATCTTTTAATTTCTCACCCTCAAACACTCGCGTCAACTTGTTTACGTACAAACTCTCGTACAACCAAACTCATAGGCACTGCGATGGAAGTGCAACGATATACGGGTCGTGCTAGTCGTGGTTCTGGTTCCAATGCAAGCTAGTCCGTCTACGAGGAGATGGTTTGTTCATGTTAGTATGTGTTTCTGCATGGCAAGGTGCGTCAATTCGTCGGTGTTACGATTCCTCTTTAGGGAATCGTTTTTTTGCACCACATTTCACCCGCTCGCATACTAACGCGCATCTTGGAGCCGTGGGAATTTAGAAAATCTATTCATATCACATGGCAAGGGTATCCGCAGCTGACCGGCATCCGGTCCGGCCTGATTTCCCAGATCCATCCTGCCGGGAATCCGGTGATACCTAATTGGAAATTAGGTATAAGAGAGTCGGGAACCATGTGATTTGTAGAAAGAAGCATTTTGAACACGCAAACACTGTCAACCGTGAGAACTATGATGCACATCATGTAGACAAGGACTTGCTTGTCTACATGATGTGCATCATAGTTCTCACAGTTGACAGGACTTGACATTGTATAAAATTATAAAATACGTACTGGAATGCTCAACAGACTTTGCTTTCCTCTAGGAACACAGAAAACAAGTGTTCCCTGCTGTACAAAACTTCAGCTTATGTGGTCATACCGTTGAAGAGAATGAGTAGATTTACTAACCGGTAAAAACATCTTTTTGGGTGTAAATACCATTCAAATACTTCGTGATTATAAAAATAATTACATGTACATATTCTATATCATGTAATTGTCTTCCTTACCGAATTTCAGATTTTTTGACCGTGCCATAGAGTGGAACGGATGCGTGAGTCCACAGAATTAGTCACGTGATCGATCCAAGCTGCTACTTGCCTCCTAGACTGGTACCCAGGGCGGGGGTCACCTTCGTGCTGCCCACTTTTTGATACGTGAGAGCCTGCCGACTCCTGGCCGAGCCTCAGAAATGAAACGAAGTTGCTGTTGATCGAGGTTGTGCCAGATTCTTTGTAGAATCCGCTTTGGAGAGCCCGGACTCTGATAAGGTACATAAATGAGATTTAATCGTCCTGCAAAAATCGTCGTTCTTGTTTTCACTGTCAGACATGATAGAACGCGAGTCAGTGAAAGTTTGCCAACATAAATTGTACTTACGTCATTACACTATATGAGCGGCACTGCGGCAGAGCTTGCGTATCAAAAAGTGGGCAGCATGAAGGTGACCCCCGCCCTGGGTGCCAGGCTGTTATTGCAAACGACTATCTTTGCAACAGCCGGGTTTACCAGGCTACTTGCCTCCATCCGTTCTTTTCAACGGCACGGTCAATAAATCTGAAATTCAGTACAAATGATAATCATATGGTATACATTGTGTAATTGTAATTATTTTTACATTTACAAAACATTTGCATGGTATTCAGAAATAAACAGATGATTTTGACGTCTTAACATTTTAATATACATATTTCTTTCCCATTTCGGATAAAAAAATCATGTTTGTGCAGACTCTGAAGCCATAAACTAAAGGTTGTACATACAGCACAGAACACTTGTTCTTCTGATTTCTTATAGGAATGTAAGGTCTGTTGAGTATTGATTCCAGTATGTACTTTAAGATTTTATACATTGTGGTGTTATTTATGATACAAGTGCCACTGATTGTGAGAACTATGATGTGCTCATAGTTCTCACAGTTGATGATGTTTGCAGCTTTTTCAGGAAGTGCTTCTTATAAATCAAAGGAAATGGACCATTGCTTGTGCATGGCAAGTACGAGGCCATGGGATTTGTGAGCAATTATGAGGTAACAATAAGGTAAGATTTCCCAAATGGAGAATACATATGGGAACCAGCCTGCCCAAGCTTGGTAAGGACAAGACATCGGTAAACTCCGGCCTCATAATAAACATAAGACATACATCAAGTTTAATCCACATGGCTATATAGATCAGATCCATGCCTCATGGATAAGGAATAGCACGGGGTGCACGGGTCCCGCGGGAATACGGGAACGGGAGAGGCGGGAACGGGTACGGGGGACAGATTCTAGACCTGTGTTCAACCTGTCCCCGTCTGACGGGTTTTGATGTCGGCAAGGTTGCCGACATCAAAAACTGTACAGTTTCCGCACGTACATACCTATTTTGGAAATTCCCGCTCAGCACCCAGACTTGTAGTACATGAAACCGAAACAATATAATTTTTTTTAAATACCTCCTCCCTCTATGGCACCGACTCAACAAGAACCCGATATAAATCCCCAACTTAACCCAAAGGACCCTAAACGGCAATCTATTCCAACGGCACGAAAGAAGGGCAAGGATCCTATTGATAATAGCCAACAATCTAGGAAGAGAAAAAAATCAGTGAGCACGAAAAAAAGTATTTCTCACCAAGAGATACTCACTATCTCGGCAGGAAGTACAACAGACCTCAGATGAAGAAGTATCTCGGCACCCAAAGAAAGTGGTAAAGAAGTTTGGGTCATGGTCATACGACAAACTCTATTGACTTACGTTTTGCTGTTTGGCATACCATTATATAGAAACAGGCCGCTTCTACTTCGAAGAAATCCAAGGCTTTAATTGCGGCTGAACGTGGTAAGAGAGGAAATGTCACAAAAACGCGAAAGAAAAAAGGGGAGCAATTGGGCAGAAAAAGTGTGCGTACTCACTTGTTTTCAAAACTCCCTTTTCCATCTAATTCAAGGTCAAGAGCGATTCGGATTCCTCTAAAAGTGATGAAGGTTCAGGGCCAGAAGTAATTGATGGCACGTCAGAGAGTTCTGATTCAGGAGAGGAGATAGAGGTGTCTGATGAGGCAGAGTTAGGTGCGTGTCACTTTTCTATATACTAACTTCTTGGTACTCAATGTATATTCATTCAGCCGAGAAAATGAAGTCCTGGACCGCTCCGGTTTACGCTTTCTATGATCCTATTCCGGACATTAAGTATATCAATGGTCGCAAGTGCCAAGTATTCACGTGTAGCGGGACATCATGCCGGAAAGAAATTCGTCGGTACCAAGATACAAGTGATGCAAATGCGACAAAAGGTTTGAGAGATCATGTACAGGCCTGTAAATGCTGGGGAGCAGCAATTCTCGAAAATGTCAAAGATTTGAGGGGGTCTGAGGCTCGGAAAGCCACTGGGTCATATCTGAAGGAAGGGACTATCACGGCAGCATTCAAACGCGTGAACAAAGGGACTGTCACTTACTCCCATCGCCAGCATACAAAAATGGAAACTCGGTACGTTCTCATCCGTGGTCATGAGATAATCAGAATCACTAACTAGTAAAAGTGCCGAAATTGTTCGATGGGTTGCAGAAAGTGCTCGACCATTTGCTATTGTCAAAGATCGAGGATTTCAGTGCCTTATGAAGACAGGGAGACCAGGCTACTACCTGCCACACCCAACAACAGTCTCACGCGATGTCAAGACTGTATTTGCGAAGACACGGAATCGAGTTGCAGAATGGCTACAAGTGAGTTTTTATTTTTTGGCTATCAGTAAATAGAAGTTGAGAAGCACGATAGAATTATGATGGCAAACTCAACTTTGCTACTGATGCATGGACGTCTCCAAACCATCGGGCCTATATTGCGGTTACTGTTCATCTAGAGCGAGAAGGGGTACCACTTAGCTTCTTGCTGGACTTCATTGAAGTCGCAAAAGTGAGTCATATTTTTAATCATTTCGGCCTGTTTATATATACTTATCATCATGTACCCTAGTCTCACTCTGGAGCTAATCTTGCCGAAGCATTTGCTGATATTCTTTGCGAGTTTGGAATTGAAAATAAGGTCAGTTACTCCTTATTAACTTGTACAGTAATGCATACCTATCTGAGTTGTACCAGATTCTGAGCATTACATGTGACAATGCATCCTCGAACGACAAAATGATTGAGCTTCTCCCGGAGAAGCTTGTCGAGTTCCCAGGATCATCAAACCAGACTCGGTGTTTCAATCACATTATCAGCCTCACTGGGAAGAGTCTCACGAAGCTATTTGATGCATCAGCAAGTAAGAAAAAGGAAGAAATGACTGACGTAGAGCTTGCATTGGCAGAATTGGCAGATGGACTCGATTTGGAGGACTTGCAGATGCAATTGAAAGATGTACAAGATGGTAATGAGGAGACTGATGGACCCGATTTAATTGTAGATATGTTGGAGGGATTCGGAGAGGATGAAAAGAGAGAATTACTGGATCGTATTTTACCTGTAAAACAGGTAATGGTTAAGGTTTGGCAATTAATTTAATGAACCATTAATCACAACTCACTTTATTGATAGCTTCGTAAAGTCTCATTCAAGACCATCAACTCGTCGACCTTACTATTACCGGAGTGGTACTCGATCCTCGTAGAGCAGAGATTGAAAGAGACAGTAATTCCACGGGATGTTTCAACACGGTGGAACTCGACCCATGATTTATTGGTATATTATCACACTCATAAAAGGGCCATTAAAGAGTTCACCAGCGAGGAGAGGGACAATGGTCTTCATGATTATGTACTGACCTCAGCAGAGTGGAAGATTGTTGCGCAGTTAAAAGAAGTTCTCTCGGTAATATCACGTTCTTGAATGTTCTTGCACGTCTAACCTCATTGGTTCTTAGATTCTGAAAGATGCAACAATCTATTTCTCTCGCGCTACGCCCAATCTTGCAACAGTAATTCCGTCAATGGATTACATCAATTCGGAGTTTGAGAAAATGACACTTGATCGAGATTTGGACCCTGCTATCCGTGCCGCAATTTCTCTTGCCAAAGTGACTATCAACAAGTACTACACCAAAACTTCAGATGTTCATCGCAAGGCTATGGGTAAGTCGTAACTAATGTTAATTCAAAAAATTAATTGTGATTAATTGTAATACAACCAGTGCTACATCCTCGACACAAACTCAACTATTTCAAGTCAGTACTAGGAATGGGTGCAGCATCGATCCGGAGCATTAAGCTTATGGTACGGGCTGAGTTTGAGGAGAAGTATAAAAAGAACATTGTAGAAGAGCAACCTGATGATAATTCAGAGGTTGAAGAGGTCGAGGACACTCCAAAGGTATATATTACCTTCGATTTTTTAACTTTCATACTAATTGTATTCTCAGAACCGTTTCGACAATCTTCCAGCTCTAGCACCTTTAAAGTCACAAACATTCCGAGACGAGCTAGATCGCTATCTAGATGCCGACCCTGAAGAAGTAGACGATGTCATAGAATGGTGGCACGAGCGGAGAAAAAAGTTTCCTTGCCTGTATCGTATGGCTTTGGATTATTTGACCATCCCTGGTAAGTTCTCGTGGCCATTGCTTTTTTTGGTATAAAACTGAGAAGCAATTACACTAGCTACTTCTACTGATGTCGAGCGCATTTTTAGTCGTGGCCGCCTCATTCTTCCCTATGTCCGAAACCGGCTCTCAGCTCAAACTACTCGTGCACTGATGTGTTTGGGTCAATGGAGTCTATTGGGGCTTATTCATAATGATGACATCAAATCAACTGTTCTGATGGACGAAGTACCACTGGATCAAGGAGATGAGGATGGTGATATTGAGATGCCTATGGGTTGGGATAGAATCAAGGCAGGAAAGGCTGTCGGAGACATGGAGTAGGTATAATAAAATATATATACTTTTTTTTTGCAAATATATATCCCGCGGGGACGGGGCTACTCATACCCCGCGGGTTTTCATTATATTTCAGTCTCCCGTGCACTTTCCTGCTCCCGTGAGGGCGGGAACGGGAAACTAACGGGGCGGGGACGGGTCCAAAAAATTTCCCCGCGGGTTCCCCGTGCTATTCCTTACTCATGGAACAACTGAAGTGCTGCATGGGATAAAGTGTTCCACATACTTACAAGTACACCTGATGAAATACTTGCAAGTATTTTATTCACAGGTCCATGGAGCACAAAACTACAAACTGGATAATAACCATGATAATGATATAAGACATATTAAAAGCATAAATTAAATTTACACAACAGACAGGATGGGATGACTTTTGTTGTGGGGTTATCAAAACTGTCTCAAGAAAATGGGTCATTAGATCACATCTGCTGCCATATATATTGGGACTCCACAATGAATAATGGCAATGCGGTTAGACAAAATTTGAGTGGACGCTAGTGCTTACACATGAGTAAGAAAAATTGAATCAGTAATAGCATGTGTAAGCAGTGGGCCAAGGGTGTTTGCAGACACCCCACTTGATGATTTTCAGAGCCACACCTAAATATATATGATCTGATTCTCGTTACATAAAAACTCACTGGATATGTGGTGTATTGGGGAGTTGAGAAATGAAATCAGGCAGAAATCAGGCAGAAATCAGGCAGAAACTGCATAAAAGAAGCAAAACAGATCCTTCAGGTCAGTCAAATGTTGCTTTTGAATCTTGATAAATTAGCCAATACTTTATTAGAATGCAATAATGTGGTATCTTCTAATATAAGTATGTGCCCTGTGTGTAGGGACAACACAAAAAGATGAAACTATGTTTATGGTCTTAAATACTGGAGATATGGAGGGTACTGTAAATTAAAAAAAATAAGTGACAGTCCTCCGTGACACAAACAAAATCTGTTAGAGTAATGTGCACTGATCAAGTAAAAGCAAATCTGCACTTGAGAGGTATTATATACTGGATCAATGGAAATCATTTTATTGCTCACATTGTTACCCCTGATTAGCATGTATGGCTAAATGATGGAATTGCTCATGGAAGATAGACTTAGATAGTCACAGAATTCAAGGAGACCTTATGACTTACAATAATCAACCAGCTTGTACTTATGCAAAGTGATTCATGGAATGAAACTTGAGATAGCTCCTATATAGCCTAGGAATCGTTCCTGCCAGCTTGCATGGCCATTCCCCTCAAGTCACGGTTTCCTCTCGCTCACCCCGCGGTTTGTTCTACCTGCTTCCCACTTTCTTAGTATTTGCCTATTCCTTTACAGAAAATACGCTACACAGCCATGCTCATCGAAGGCGCCTTGGGCTACGCTATCCAACTCTCCGCCGATTCCAACGACGCGGGTAGTGGAGCGACCACATTTAGCTGCGACCTTCACTCACCAAAACTCCAATTCCAATTCGGACTCGGACCTGGTTTTGCATCCTCAATCTGTACAATCAGGATTCCATCATCACGCATATGATATCCGCTATCCCAACAATGACGTCCCTGACTAGTTCCTCAACGCAAACGATTAGCGGCTCCAACACTGATTTTTTCGAATCAAGCTCTTCACAACGTGGTTCTTCATACTACACCGGTTCTCTGTTTTCCCAGTCACTGCGATCAACTCCAAATTTTCGTTCTCTACATTTAATTCAAAGACCAGGCAACCAAGATACTACAACAGGATCGACAATGTCGCACCTGACTCACGGAAAAGTCGACGAGAGCTCCAAGATGCATTCTAAAGTGGACAGCCGCTATTCTATCATACCGACTGGCCGGGTGTACACCGAACAAGAGGGAAATACTGATGAGTCTGGGATGTATAAGTGTTTTTGGATCTCAACCTGCAATCTACCTCGCACAAGCGAGTCTCAACTCGGTCCTCTTTGAAGGTTTCATGGGTAACGGCTTCGCCGCTGGTGGTCAACGCACCGCTACCGTCAATGGTACGTCTTCCTTCCCCTCCTTCGAAATCCACAACTCAGCCTCCTTCCCCTCCTTTCATCCAGTCGAAAACTTCCCTGGTTTCCCCACCAGAATCTTCGGCCCTCGAATTGATGGACAAATTCCGCGAACAACCCCTCCGTTTCAGTGCTCGCATCATCACCGAGACCATCTCTAAAATCGATTTATCCACACCGTCCGTTCCGATACTGGCGCGGAGGTCAGGAGAACGGAGGAGCCCGAGACGGCTGACACAATCATCGTCGGTACTGGTGCTAGCACGAAAGAGGTTGGAATTGAATCGTGAAGATGCGTATTGACAGAGGAGGATTAGTACTTGTGTAGTCCGCGTTGGAGTTGTTCCGATTTTCAGGTGCGTTTTTGTCGTGTATGGTTACCCAACCTGAACTGACCTGACGCAACTTTGCTTTGGGACATGCAGGAACAAACCCCTCCAGCTGTCATGTCATCGGTGGTACTGACTCTGCAGCCGAAGAAGCTACTTGTACATCGCGTTCGTGGCGGCTCTCATTCATTTTTTCGTCCACCTTGCATATGTTCTCTTGGCTACGTTGCTATTAATAACCCCTACCCCCATTCCTCCTCTGCCCTGCTCCCCCCTACTCTCCTTCCCGCGACGGTATAACAAACCCTTACGAAACAAACCTCACGGAATATGGCACCCTCGTCTAAGTCCTTGTCCGTCGCAACAAGCTCCGTGCTTCGAGAAAAATAGCGAAACGATTGGTGGATAATCCTATAATTGTG
The DNA here is from genome assembly GCA_004369135.1 of Dendrothele bispora CBS 962.96. Lineage (NCBI taxonomy): Eukaryota > Fungi > Basidiomycota > Agaricomycetes > Agaricales > Dendrothele > Dendrothele bispora. Next base: position 192,149 of record ML179088.1, on the reverse strand, counting down.
CGTATATATGTATCTTCCTTCCCTTTCCTCTCCTTTCCTTTCCTTCCCTCCTCCCTCTTCTCTCCTTACGCCTTGGACTCACTAGTATCATGCTTACTAACGTCTTACATCTATATACAGACCATGCTCTGGAACACTGTAGCTATCGAATGTCAAAGCGACAGCGAGCTGTTGAAGCACCTCCGTATCAGGAACGTCCAGAGAGAAAGTTTTAGCAGTGAATAGGTTGTTTTACGCTCTCGGTATGTGTTTTTTTTATGTTTTTCTTACCATCATACCGCATACACCCACCTACGACAATATGATAAATTTACTAACTCGCTTTTTCTTCCTTTCCTTTCCTCCCTTCCTTTCCCAGCCAAAAATCAGGTCACAAACCCGCAACAGCGATCTTTCCGCACCCAACTCCAGACAGATCCAGATGGGTACATTGTCATTGTACCTGGAATGGACTCAGACCTCTGTGAGAGGCGTGTTTGTAGCTGGTGATGTACAGGATAAAGGGTATAGACAGGCTATTACGAGTGCTGGGAGTGGATGTATGGCTGTGCTTGAAGCGGAGACTCCGCTGGAGAGGTTGATCGGGGAGGAGGAATGGGAGAAGGGGATGATGGAGGAGTAGAGAGTGGGGGAAGGGGGAGATAAGGAAATGATTGTTGGTCTAGGGATGCGTACATAAGTGGTGTGAGTTTGAATCTTGTTGGTAAAGAGGACAATACGAAGATACATACGTACATATGAGTTCAGTAGTATTTAAGTATGATACGTAGTCTTTTTTTTTCAGCGGGCATTCTTTACGTTGTAATATGCACACTTAACACACATTTTGGGGAATCAATCGATAGAAATCATGCTAAACATATAAAAATGATAACATATATCACTGATGTAGGTTTTAAATTTCCCTCGAGTCGGTGTCTGTATTGAAGCCAATCATTTGAACATTCAGAAGAATCAGAGAATTCAATTTATTTCATATTATTGAGCGTTGCGTCGACAACATTCCTGACACTGCGGGGACACGTCAATATTTTCTGGAAAAGAAGTGGTGAAAAAACGACGACTTACTTGCTTCGTCTTTAGTTGAAAAAACTTAAAATACAAAAAAGACTCTATGGCAAAAATTTGGTATCTTCGCCACATCTTTTGTCCGAAAAGAGAAGATGTGTTTACTGCAGGTACAATAAACCAAAGACCTTTTCCTTTGTTCTATATAGTTGGAATATTTCTACATAAACAATAATCGATCTTTCCCACCAAAAACAAGAGCTTAGAGATCCCTTGTTTTTGTGGGAGAAGATTGAATGTAGACTATATAACAGAGGAAAAGATCTCAAGTTTTCTTTGTACCAGTAAATATATTTTCTCTGAAAAGAGAAAATATGCAACAATTAAGAAAGATACTCAATCTCTGCCATATAAACCTCTTGAACACCCCAAAGGCTTTCTTTGATATTTTCAATCATTTCAGCCAAAGATAGACCAGAAAGTGAAGCCTTACCCTTTCTGGATCATCTTTGGCTGGAAAGATTATGGACCCAAGCAGTGTGAAGTAATAGGATAAGCAATAGAATGTACTTACACTGGAATATAAATAAATTTAGAGGTGCGAAAAATTTCCCTGCAAAGATGTCACATAGCTCGGAACTATGTGTTAGTTCCCATGGCCCAATGAGGAATCAAGGATTTCGTGTTTGTCTGGACAAAAAAATTGAACATTTCCTTTCAAAAGGGCTCAGATTATTGACACAGGGCACAAAATCCCATAAAATTGCTGGATTATGTTAAAACTATAACCTTTTTATGCCATGCCAACTCAACTGAAAATTTTCTTAGATT
>ML179088.1:177537-189960 GCA_004369135.1 Dendrothele bispora CBS 962.96 | reverse complement strand
ACCACTTTACATTGAATTTATTGTGTGACTGCTGTCACACAGTAATTTTACCATATATGCAATCAGATTATAAACAACTTACACAAAAATATTAAGCTTCATAAGTTTTCTATAATCTAATAAAATTTTCAGTTGAGTTGGCATGGCATACAAAGGCCATAGTTTCAGCATAATCTTGCAGTTTTATGGAATTTTGCTCCCAGTGTGATGGTAAAGATTGGGCAAAGTAGAACTCTGTCTGCCCATCTTTCATGAAATCTTTAGAACCAATGATAGGTGGGAAAGTTAGTTTCATCTGTGGTGCAGGATTTTTGGTACCAAGGATAAATAAGTGCAGGATTGAAAAACAGTGAATCTTGAGAAGAGGTTGAGATTTTAGGACAACCACTTTGGGGGATGCGGTTGGAATTTTCATGATACTGAGTCAAGAATGAAGACTGGACATTGAATGAAGAAGTAGGTTTAAAGACGTGGGACATGGTGTTTTACTAGAAATACCTATCAGAGGAATCAGAAAAAAATACAAAAATTTGAAGGAGTAATTTGGAATCAGACTAGTTGATTAGCTTCATTAGCAAGTCAGCAAGTGGATAGTTCACAATGATTTCATATTCATAATCTCCACCCTAAGCATTAAAAGCTGCTCCTTGTTCCAGAAGAAGCTGCACAATGGCTTTATGTCCATTTTCAGAGGCTGCTTGGAGAGCATTTCCATAAAGACCACCTTGGGCATTCACATCTGCTCCTCGATCCAGGAGCAGCTTCACAATGCCTTCATTTCCATACAAAGAGGCTGCTTGGAGAGCATTTCCATAATCACCACTGTGAGCATTCACAGCTGCTCCTTGATCCAGAAGCAGCTTCACAATGCCTTCATGCTTGGAGAGCATTTTCCATAATGACCACCTTGAGCATTCATGTCTGCTCCTTGATCCAGAAGCAGCTTCACAATGCTTCATTTCCTTTTGCAGAGGCTGCTTGGAGAGCATTTCCATAATCACCACCTTGAGCATTCACATCTGCTCCTTGATCCAGAAGCAGCTTCACAATGTTCATTTCCATTTTCAGAGGCTGCTTAAAGTGCATTTCGTAACCACACCTTGAGCATTCACATCTGCTCCTTGATCCAGAAGCAGCTTCACAATGCCTTCATTTCCATTTGCAGTGGCTGCAGAGCATTTCCATAATAACCACCTTGAGCATTCACATCTGCTCCCTGATCAAGAAGCAGCTTCACAATGCCTCATTTCCATTTGAGAGGCTGCTTGGAGAGAATTTCCATAATAACCACCTTGAACATTCACATCTTCTTTCTGCTCAAGAAGAATCTCAACAACTTGTCTCAAACCCAGAAAGCAAGCATAGTAAAGCATCTCTTCAATCATTTCTGGTTTCAAATTCAATCTATCCATATTCATATTGTATTCTGGCCAATAAATTCGTAACCAGTTCATATATGGTCCACTCTTGCTACTGAACAAACTCATAACATTGGATATATCATAGTCTTCCCTCCCAGCAAAGATATGCTTAAACCAATACATCCCTGCATATCTAGATAGCTCATAACCAAAGTTGTTCCTCACCATATCAACATCCTCTCCACAGTGGATCAAATAGATAAGACAAGATTGTCCAATGAAGTCATGGGCCAAATGTTCATTAATGTAGAATCCTGACTCATTGCTTGGCAATCCCATCAAGAATTCTTTAACAGAGGGATGGGCCAACTGTAATTGTTTAGAAGAACTTGACCACAAACTATAAATGTTTTTGTTGACAACTCTGACTAGTGTTGATCCCACCACATTTTCTATTGTATTCTCCAAACCTAATGGACAATCTTCTTCATAGAAGATTTTTTCTACAACATCAATTGCAAATATCCCCTGTGCCATTTCAATGGTCACTGGCTTGAATGAGAATAATATCCATTGTAGAATGCATTGTGCTTCATCTTTGTGATATTCAGGAATGTCTTCTAAAGCTCGCTTATATGTATCTGATAGATCCTTTGGAAGGTTTTTCAATGCTGCTCGGATTGCTCTTCTTGTACCAATTTTTTTCAAAGCTTCAAGCTGGCAATCTACCCATCTTATTCTTAATTAAAGTTCAGTTAAATTGCTTCAAGATATACAATCAAAATTTACTTACTGGCCATGGGCCCCATCAATCAATTTATTCTTTATCTCATCCTCTATCCCTTTAAATGGACTTGATTCTTTATATATGGCCTTATCTATATGTTTATAATATCTTCCATTGTTTCCTCTTCATCCAATGACAACTTAAGTGTAACCCAAGGCTGTTCTAAGAACTTGGGCATGGGATTTCGAGATGAAACTACAACATATACATTTCCAATCCCCAGTAGTATCTGAATAAATTTAGACACCTCATCTGGTTCTTGGCACTCATCCATTGCATCCAGAATAATGTATGTATGCTCTGAGCAATTACTGACTAGACTCAAAAGCACTCCTTGCATGACACTAACAGATATTTTCTTGTTTCCCTTTTGGTTGTTTTCAAACAGATCTTTGAGAACTTTTTGATCATAGCTGGGATGCATGCCTATTTCTTCCAGAAGGGAAGCAACCAATCCCCCATGAGTGACCTTTGCTCTACTACCACCAAGTGTGTCAAAATAGTGGTAGAACACCTCTTGATGCTTCTCCTTTAGGGTTTTGATGATGTTTGTACTATTTATTCATCAATACTGTGATTTCTGAATTACTTTCAGAAAACTCACCAAAGAAATGTTTTTCCTGATCCAGCTGGGAAACTGTTAGTACTTATAACATATAATACACAAAGGATGACGTACCTTTGCCCTCCAACCAGAAAAGATTGCCATTGTCTTTCCATTGACCAAATCTGGTATCCTTAAGAAGCCATATTCCTGTATCTTCTGCAGAGTTCCGCACGAGTTAACTCGCAGGTGACCCAGATCCGTGACCTGCGGGTATACAGATCATAAAACTAATACCCAGATCCGTGGCTTACCTGTGGGAAACCTGACCCGGACTTGCCAGATCTGGATCGCAGGTACCTGCAGGTACCCGTTACTCGGCAAGTACTCGGCAAGTACTCACAGGTACCTGTGAAGCAATCACAGAGTTTGGTAAGATTTCTTCATATCTTGGGCCATAGACTATCAATTGATATCTGTTATGTATCATTCTAAAGATACTTCAAAGCCACACATTTTTCATTTCTATAAGTAGTCACAGAGGTGGCTCCCTGGTTATTTATTTGATCACTCAAGAATTGTGGCACCAAGTTTTTACACAGAAAGGATATACTTCTAAAAATGTGGGACATAGGCCATTGTGTAGAGATTGATAATTACACAAAAGTGCATATATGGATAGTGTTATATTGACTTACAACTCAATATATAGAGCTCAGGAGAAGAAAAAGTGAATAAAAATAGTGACCAATAAACAAGTATACATTCCTTACATATTCAATTTGATATTTTGCATTGCAAGAAGTGAACCCATGGTCATTGAATGAATAAATGTGCTAGGTAGTGTCTCCAATATTTTGGTGATTTTTGGATAGGAATTGAGAAAGTTTATCTCATATTAATGCTCAAACCTGACAATTTAAAGCATCTACAAGGTATAACTCTTCTCTAAAATTCACCAAAATATTTGAAGTACTACTAGACACATTTATCCATTTAATGACCATGGGAATTTGTTCTGAGCTCAGTAGCTGTGCCAAAAAACCTCAGAAGTGCTGTTAGGAGGAATAATTTTCATATGAGGCTCATTTGGCACAACTACTGACCTTAGGCTAAATTCCCATGGTCATTAAATGAATGAATGTGTCCAGAAGTAGTTCAAATATTTTGGTGATTTTGAGATAAGAATTGGGAGAGTTTATCTCAGTTTACAGCTCAAACTTGTCAATTTGGAGTATCTACAAAGTATAACTTTCTCAAATTTTATCTAGAAATCACCAAATTATTTGAGACACTACTAGAAACATTAATCTATCAAGTGACTACAGGGATTTGACTTGGGCTCATTAGTTGTGCCAAACAAGCCTCAGAAGTCCTGTGAGCAGGAAGAATTTCCATATTAAGAGCTACAAATAAATTGAAATAATGCCATGTGGGGTTTTTTCCATTTGTCTAACAGAAGAGATCAAATTTAAATATATGTACTTACTAGAAGTACTCCTGGACTCAGATATTAATTTATGTAAGTTGTACAGTGGCTGAAAATCTTATATGTTGTACAGACAGGTACCCACGGGTCAAGGTCGTAAAAAATTTCTGCTACCCAGACTCCCAACTGACCTGGACCTACGGGTACCTGGATCTGCGGATCTTCAATACCTGCGGGTCAGATCACAGCTCATCCGTGGGTACTTGCACTGACCTGCAACTTGTGAGGAACTCTGATCTTCTGTCATTTTGTTGCATGCTGTAGCATATTTTGAAGAAGAATCTGTAGCATTGAGCCATTCTTGGACAATCTTGCTATTGAATTCTATATGTTATACAAATGTAAGCTTAATTATTTCAAATCTAACGAAAGTGCTCTTACCTGAAGACACAAAATTATTCTGGTCTCCTTTGACTACATTGACTGTGGATTTACTCATTGAAATATTTTTGCTGTTGGTGAATGCTCTTTTGTCATGGTGATTGAGTCAGTTACTAATGGTCCAAAAGAAAACAGCTCTCACCCCACAGCAGGAACATTTGTATCCCCAACTCCCAATTCTGGATCATTGCCATTCATAGTTCAATTTCCGAGCTTGGACTGCTTGATCAAAGTGGCTTATGAGTCGACGAAGATAGACTGTAACAAAAAGTGAAGATAATCCAAATGCATGCGACTATTCTATTTGACTTGTCAAAAATTAAGGTTTGAGCACATCGGAATGATCCTTGTCGTTGAAACTTTATTTCCGGTTATGATTCACAGACATATAAATAGTATTGAATTCCCACTGGACGTTGCGCAAATGAATACTTGAGTGGGGATTGCCCGGCCGCATAGTCGATTGGAGCGTTGCACCATAACAATTTGTCCAAAATAGGCTTTTGAGGAGTAAAATTTTGTTTGGCCTGCAGCTTCACAACTACTTTCTCTAGGACTTTTACCCCTCAAATCAGCGACAAAACAATTTATCTGACCCATATCTAAGATATCTTGTAATCTATAATTTACCCCCTCAACCTTTTATACTCAAACTTGAGCAAGAATATTGCGTAACACTCAAAATCAGTGAACATTGGGTCAAAATACTGCAGAAGTTCAAGCGGGACGTAACTGATAATTCCGACACCATACAGCTCGGGCTGTTGTCGCAATCAATACAGCATACTATACTCTATGCATAACTAGTATTTAAGTGGACTTACCAAAAACTGATGATAACTAAATTTTCTGCCAGTACGATGTAAGTAAGGCGGGCTGCCGCCCTAGGTAGCTGCTATGAACTCTGCTGGCAGCTGAATCGAGATCTCAATAACTGTTTTGGGTACTACCTGCCCTGCCAACTGGACTCGTCAAACAACTCATTGCAAACCGGGTACGTATTTTAAGGAAGTCAAACAGATAGAAATAATCATGCTCTTAATAGCACACAAGCTTTTTCTCCGCCTATTGAATCAGTCCTATCTCAAGCAGTCAAATGAATTGGAGAATTTAACTTTGGGATACTTTTCTTTTCTTTTCTTTTCTTTTCTATCACGTTGTTTTTACTCACGACAGGTACGGTATGGTGAGGTACCCACATATGATTTTTTCTGGCACCTACTTGTAGATACTATAGGTCATTGTATTGACAGCTTGCATTAATTGGCATAAACATCACGGTCATGGTGATTGAAATCAGGTACACACTGAACAGGCATACTTAACTGGTATACTACTAAGTAAGTACTTCAGTTGATGACCTCCCGGCCTACCCGTCGCCCAAAGAGGCTGTTAAATTGATCCTGGCTTGTAGTTAGGCTTGATACGTATCTCAAATACTCTGAACAGCCTACTCAAGCTCATCATCTTGACCTACTTATTTGGTAACTTACTTCACCTTCTTGGCATCTACATCTATGTATCCACGTAAAGGAGAGGGAGAGAAAGAAAGGAAGAAGTCATAAATACTAGACCATTTGGGCTGTACAGCTAAGTTGCAGCTCCCCTCTCTTGTTTCTTTATGCATACATATGCATGTTGAATCATTAACGATTGAGTGAATTCATAGAACACTTACTTAGTATGAATCAAACTTCTAGTCCAAGACGCATGTTATGATTTGAATCTTGGGGACCTCTTTCAAAGGAAGAGGGGCTGAACTTTAGAGTCGAGAATTGGCACCAATTGTATACACCAATTTGAAGACCTCTCTCCCTCTTCTTAAGAACGGTATGTACTAGTATCAGTTCATATATCGTGCGAGAGCATAGAAAGCAACAGGAACGTACTGCTTTGGGAATCCGAAAAAGAGCGTCAAGAAACCTTCCACAAATTACATTTCTTAGTTAGGTGCGCCTGTCCACCATTGATGTTGGCACTACTGGCTCCCCGACATTCAGAACCCTTATAATCTTTGCTAATTAAAAGATGAATCACCGTTCTGGTACTGCAGCAAGGCTCGACAATTCTGTTTTGATTTGACCGAGGTCGGGGAAGGGATAGGACTTGGGTTCGGACTCAGAGATTGCAGCGACTAGAAGAAAGACATTTTATTTTTGCCTCATCATGATCATGATATATGTATCTTTTCTGGTGCCTTACGACAAAGCTCGAGCAAGCGCTTAACGTTGCAACGTCAGCGCGTCCGCGTCAGCCCTCATGTATTTTCTCACCCTCAAACCTCCACTCGCGTCAGAAACTTCTTCTTACGTACAAACTCTCGTACAATCATACTCATAGGCCCTGCGAGCGATGGAAGTGAGACGACGTCTGGATGAAATGGCGACATACGAGTCATCAAGCTGAGTACAGCGAGTGCTGGTCATGGTTCTGGTTCCAATGCAAGCTGGTCCGTCTACGAGGAGATGGTTTGTTAGTACCTGTTTCTGCATGACAAGGTGCGTCAACTCATCGGTTCCTCTCGCTCACTCCACGGTTTGTTCTGAATGTTCCCACTTTCTTATTGTTTGCTTATTTCTGGACCTTTACAAAATGCTACACGGTCACCTTCATCACAGGCGCCTTGGGCTACATGATCCAACTCTCCGCCAATTCCAACGACGCCGGTGGTGGAGCGAGCGTGTTTAGCTGCGACCTTAACCCACTAAAAGTCCAATTCCAATTCAGACTCGGACCTGGATCCGCATGCTCAATGTGCACAATCAGGCTATTCGATCATTATGCATACGATATCCTCTTTCCTGACAATGACAACCTCGACTAGTTCCTCAACGCAAACGATCAGCGGCTCCAATGCTGATTTCTTCGAATCAGGCTCTTCACAACGTGGTCCTTCATACTACACCGATTCCCTGTTCTCCCAGTCGCTCCGCTCAACTCCAAATTTTCGTTCCCTACGTTTAATTCAGGACCAAGCAACCATGATACTACAACAGGATCAATAATGCCGCCTCTGACTAACGGACAAGTCGACAAGAGCTCCCAGATAGTCCAAGATGCATTCTAAAGTGGTCAGTTCATATTCTATCATACCAACTACCCGGGTGTACACCGAAAGAGAGGGAGAAAAACGGAAACACTGATGAGTTTGGGATGTATAGATAATCATTGGCTCTCAACCTGCAATCTACCTCGCACAAGCAAATCTCAACTGAGTCCTCTTTGAAGGTTTCATGGGTAACGGCTTCTCCGCTGACGGTCAACGCACCGCTACCGTCAATGGCACGTCTTCCTCCCCCTCCTTCGAAATCCACAACTCAACCTCCCTCCTTTCCTTCTTTCATCCAGTCGAAAACTTCCTTGGTCTCCCACCGGAATTCTCGGTCCCGCATGATGGACAACTTCTGTGACCAATCCCTCCGTTTTGGTACTCGCATCATCACCGAGACTATCTCTAAAATCGATTTATCCACACTGTCCGTTTCGATACTGGCGCGAAGGTCAGGAGGACGAGGAGCTCGAGACGGCTGACACGGTCATTGTCACCACCGGTGCTAGCGCGAAAAAAGTTGGGATTGAAAGGTGAAGACGCGTATTAGCAAAGCGGGATTTGTGCTTGTGCGGTTTTTGACGGGGCCGTTCTGATTTTCAGGTGTGTTTTTTGTCATGTATGGTTGCCCGACCTGAACTGACCTGACGTGACTTTGCATTGGGACACACAGGAACAAACCTCTAGCTGTCATCGGTGATGGTGATTCGGCAGCCAAAGAAACTGCTTCTACATTGCGTTCCTCGCGGCTCTCATTCAGTTTTCTCGTCCACCTCACATATGCTCTCTTGCTACATCGCTATCAATAACCTCTTCCCTCAATCCTCCTCTGTCCTGCTCCCCCTTATTCTTCTTCTTGCGACGGTGTAACAAACCCTTATGAAAGATACCTCACAAACTACGGCTCCCACATCTACGTCCTCGTCTGTTCGCAACGAGCTCTGCGCTTCCAAAATCATGGCGAAACGACCGATGAATAGTCCTAAAAATGTACGCATATATCTATATATCTTTCCTTCCCTTTTGTTTCCTCCCCTTACCTCCTCATTCTCCGTCTCGTTTCTATACGGTTATTCATATCCGCACTATGTTTTACTGACGTCTTACATTTTCATATAGACCATCCTCTGGAACACCATAGCTACCGAATGTCAAGGTGACAGCGAAAATTTGAAGAAACTCCGGTACAGATAGGCGCAGGAAAAGATTTGGTCGTTAATGGTTTATTCTATGCCCCCGGTATGTGGTTTTTTTTCGTTTTTCTTACCATCATACCGCATATACCCACCTACGACAATACGGCAAATTTACTAACTCGCTTTTTCTTCCTTTCCTTTCCTTACCTTCCCTTCCCAACCCAAAAATCAGGTCATGAACCCGCGACGGCGACCTTTCCGCACCCAACTCCAGACCGATCCAGACGGGTACGTTGTCACTGTACCTGGAATGGACTCAGATTTCTGTGAGAGGCGTTTTTGCAGCTGGGGATGTACAGGACAAGAGGTGTAGGCAGGCTATTACAAGTGCTAGGAGTGGATGTATGGCTGCACTTGAGGCAGAGAGGTCGATTGCGGAGTCGGAGGAAAAGGAAATGATGGGGAGTCGAGAGAGAGCAGGTGGAAGGGAGAACTGACAAGGGAAATAAGGAAATGAATGTTGGTCTAGGGATACGTACATAAGTGGTGGGAGTGTAAATTTTGTTGGGAAAGACTCGGAGGAGATACATAGGTACATATGAGTTCAATAGCATGCAAGTGTGATACGTAGTCCTTTTTTCCTTGCTCTTGTTTTCGGTGGGCATTCCTTACGCTGTAGTACGCACAGACATAAGTGCTTAATAGATAGAAATTATGCTAAACATAGAAAACAATAAAATATACCGATGTAGGTTTTTAAATTCCCCCAGAGTCGGTGTCTGTACATGTATCGAAGTCAATAATTGGACAGCGTTCAAAAGAATCGGAGAATATGATTGATATCATTTTATTGAGCGTTGCGTCGACAACATCCCTGACACTGCGGGGACACATCAATATTTTCTGGAAAAGAAGTGGTGAAAAAACGAAGACTTACTTGCTTCGTCTTTGATCGAAAAGACTTGAAATATTTACATCAAAAAGATATGGCAAAGATAAAGATTTAGTATCTTCGCCACATCCTTTCTTGAAAAAGAGAAGATATGTTTACTGGTACAATAAACCAAAGACCTTTCCCTTCATTCTATATAGTTTACATACTCCTACATAAGAAAAAACCCAATCTTTCCCTTCAAAGACAAGGAACCCCTTGTTTTTGTGGGGAAAGATTTAATGTAGAGACATGTAAACTATACAGAACACAGGAAAAGGTCTTTTGTAACTTTTGTTTGTATCTCCTTTAAGACAAAATATGCAGCAAAGATACTGAGTCTTTGTCATATTAACAGCTTAGACACCCGGGCCCAAAACCCTTTCTTAATTCCGGCCAAAGATGGGCCAGAAAGTGAAGCCTCATTCTTTCTGGCTCATATTTGGCCGAAAAAATAGATGGACCCAAGTAATGTGAGGTAGGAACAAATACAATAGAATTTACTTACTCTGGCATAAATTCAGAGGTGCTGAAGATTACACCGCAAAGATGTCACATACTAATTTCCTAACCAGTAATCAAGAGTTCCCTTTTTTTCTGGACAAAGACATTGAACATTTCATTTCAAAAGGTTTAAAATTTTTGGTAGTAAAGATCAGGCAAAGAGGGAGTATCTCAAATATTTTGGATCTTTAGAGCTAGTGATAGGTGGGAGAGTTAGTTTTCATCTGTGGTGTAACATTTCTGGCACCAAGAATCAATAAGTGCAGGATTGAAAAACAGTGACTCTTGAAACCAAGGTGATGGTTTAGAGCAACCACTTTGGGGAACGTGGGAGGAATTTTCATCATACTGAGTAAAGAGTCTACTAAAGACTGGAGACTGGATATTGAATGAAGTAGGTTTAAAGACATGGGATACAGTGTATACTAAGAATACCTATCAGAGAAATCAGGAAAGAATACAAGAACTTGAAGGAGTAATTTGGAATCGGGCTAGTAAACAGGTTTCACATCAGTGTTGATTAGCTTCATCAGCAAGTCAGCAAGTGCCAGGTGCTTCATAATGATTTCATATTCATAACCTCTGCCTTAAGCTTTAAAAGCTGCTCCTTGATTCAGAAGCAGCTGCACAATCGCTGTATTTCGCCTGTCAGAGGCTGCTTGGAGAGCATTTCCATAATGACCACCTTGAGCATTCACATCTGCTCCTCGATCCAGAAGCAGCTTCACAATGGCTTCATCTCCATTTTCAAACGCTGCTTGGAGAGCATTTCCATAATGACCACCTTGAGCATTCACATCTGCTCCATGATCCAGAAGCAGCTTCACAATGCCTTCATCTCCATTTTGAGAGGCTGCTTGGAGAGCATTTCCATAATGACCACCTTGAGCATTCACATCTGCTCCTTGATCCAGAAGGAGGCTGACAATGCCTTCATTTCTATTTGCAGAGGCTGCTTGGAGAGCATTTCCATAAAGACCACCTTGAGTGTTCACATCTGCTCCTTTGTCCAGAAGCAGCTTCAAAATGCCCTCATTGTTTCTATTTGTAGAGGCTGCTTGGAGAGCATTTCCATAATCAGGACCTTGAGCATTCACATCAGCTCCTTGATCTAAAAGCAGCTTCACAATGCCTTCATTTCCTTTTGCAGAGGCTACTTGGAGAGCATTTCCATAAAGACCACCTTGAGCATTCACGTCTGCTCCTTGATCCAGAAGCAGCCTCACAATGGATCCATTTCCATTTTTAGAGGCTGCTTGGAGAGCATTTCCATAAAGACCACCTTGAGCATTCACATCTGCTCCTTGATCCAGAAGCAGCTTCACAATGCTTTCTTTTCCATGGAAAGAGGCTGCTTGCAGAGCATTTCCATAATCATCACCTTGAGCATCCACATCTGCTCCTTGATCCAAAAGCAGCTTCACAATGGCTTCATCTCCATTTCTAGAGGCTGCTTGGAGAGCATTTCCGTAATCACCAGCTTGAGCATTCACATTTGCTCCTTGATCAACAAGCAGTCTCACATTGACTTCATTTCCGTTGAGAGAGGCTGCTCGGAGAGTATTTCCATAAAAACCACCTTGAGCATTCACATCTGCTCCTTGATCCACAAGCAGCTTCACAATCCCTTCATCTCCATTTGCAGAGGCTGCTTGGAGAGCATTTCCATAAAACTTATACGTCCCGTCATAACCAAATTCGTATATAATCGACCTCCTCTTTCGACACTATACAGGTTACAACACTATAATAAGTCGTCATTCTCACCTGGTATATATTTGACCAATGCATAGATAATGGGTCTTTTACTACTCTTATACATATCTAACCTAAATTTATGTCTTGACCAACTTCTCTGAGAAATAATACGAACAAAAGACCCCAACTCCGTCCATCACCTATAAGAGGAGTCCGTCTCTCGTCTACACTTACGAGTTCCACCAATAATACCTTTACAAGAGGTTCGTTGAAACCATTTACCATTACTTCTGTAACACTTCGACGAAGACCTAGTTCCTCGTCTATACTTACGAGTTCCACCAGAAAAACCTTTACGAGAGGTTCGTCGGAGACGTTTACCTTTACTTCCCTAACATTTCAACGAAGACCTAGTTCCTCGTCTACACTTACGAGTTCCACCAGTAATACCTTTAAGAGAGGTTCGTCGGATTTTTTCCCTTTATTTCCGTAACACTTCGACGAAGACCCAGTTCCTCGTCTACACTTACGAGTTCCACCAAC
>ML179088.1:111543-168520 GCA_004369135.1 Dendrothele bispora CBS 962.96 | reverse complement strand
GCAAGAGGTGAACGAGGATAGTGATCAGATACAGTCTATCTGTTTGAGCGAGAAGACCTGGTCAACTTCTGTAGGGGGATGGGAGATGATGAGCAGCAAGATTGTGTGGACGACCAAGTGTTTGTGTATGAGGCGGACGTAGTAGATGAAGAGTCTAGGGAGGTGGACTTAAAGGTGAACTATTGGAAAAACCATGTGAGTCAGGATAGTACAGGCTTGTTTTACGAGGACGACCTGGACGAGGTCCAGTAAGAGGAAGAGGATGAGGAGGTAGGTGAGGCAGGAGACAACGAGGGAGATAACCTCGTGTTTTGGGTTTGATGCACTACGGTGAGTCACTGTAGTCATTTCGAAAATGGAGGCACGGACATGAGTGTCCGTTTCTACTGACCTTCTACACCTTTAAGGCGCAGCTAAGGCGACAGGCCCAATAAGCATTGGTGGTGAAATTTTCGAGACCCGAAGGTGGGCCTCCATGTCAAGCTAGACGGACAGATGTGCTCTAATGTCCGTTCTAACTGTTGTTTTAGGAGCAGGTGATAGACTTGCTCTGACTGCGGGAGCTCGAAGAGCTATTCGAGCTTTTGCAAAACTAGGTTGCTGGTGTCAAGTGCTTAGCTTGCTAGACACCTTCAACAAGTGGAATGCTTTCGGTCAGACCCTCAAGCTATTTGAGGACCTGCTTCGATGACTATACACCCGGCGGTAATTCCGTTCCCTACTGCTGCAGGGACTGTTTTAAAAGATGAGGCGTGACCAACCCTAATAGGGTGGGGTTATGGTAGTGCAAGCTTGACGCATACTCCGATGGCAGTTCCGGTTAGACCTACTGCCATTTAGAGGCCATATGCATGGCCTTCGGGAGTAACTACTTGAGGCGTTGCTCAAGTTGTCGATAGCACGCTAAGTATCGGCGTGTTTAGAGTTAGAGTAAAGCAGAGCGTAGATATCAAGTTTTAATTGGAGTATTATAGGCTTATCCGGGGCCCATAACCTATTGAAGAGGGGGAAAGTTAAGTTTAGAGGCTTAAGATCACACTAGAAGTGGGGGAAGGAACTGCTGTCGTATATCGCAGTATCCTCAAGTATATATCATAGTCTGACTGAGTAACTTAGTGATACATATATATTACTTACTTAAAGGAGTAAAGGCCGTATGCCACTGAGTAAAGGCAGTGTGCCTAATCATATGATCGTAACGTAGTAATCTCGGGAGAATTCTTATTTCAACAGTCATGGCGATTTGCATTAGATACTACGCACAAGAAACCACAGTGCATTCCATTGTATACTAAGCAACTTCAGTTAACCTGCTCATCCGCCACTGGAAGAGGCCTTCAAGAGAGTGAGAAATTTGACTCTGCATCTTCAAGCTCAAGTAGTAACTTGTTCAACCTTCAAGTTCTTGGCATCTACATCTATAGATAAACGTGAAAACAAAGAAAGTTGAGCTGTACAGCTAAGTGCGGATTCCCGAGAATCCCTCGTTTCAGTATACATACATATGCACGTCGCATCACGACTGATTGGTTGAATTCTAGAACGTTTATATAGTACGAATCAAGCTCGGGCTTCTAGTCCAAGACGCATGTTAAGAATGGACAGGTGATGATTGATCTATCGAACGGGGACCTATTTCAAAGGAGTAGCGAATTGGCATACATTAATCGGAAGGACTCTCTCCCTCTTCTCGTGTACTAAGAACGATACGTAGTAGTATCAGTTCGTATATTGTGCAAGAGCAAAGAAAGCAACAGGAGCATATCATTCTCTCAGTGGGAATCCGAAAACCAGCGTCACTGAGAAACCACAAATTACTTGTCCACCATTAACGTTGGCACTCCTGACTCCCCGACATTCAGGAACCCTATGAGCTTTGCTAATTAAAAAGATGAATCACCGCTCTGGTACCGCGGAAATGCTTCGACAATTCTGTTTTGACTTGGACGAGGTCCGGGAAGGGATTGGACTTGGGTTCGGACTAGGAGATGACAGCGACTACATGTACGAAACTGTTAATTAGAAGAAAAACATTTTCTTTTCGCCTCATCAAGATCATTACATATGTCACTGTGTTTTCTTATGCCTTGCGACGTAAGAATAATTGTTACGGACCCTCAAGGACCTCAGAGTCAAGCAAGCTCGAGGCCTCACGTGAAAGTGGCGAAGATTGCCATTTTTTTAGATTTTCTCACCCTCAAACCACTCGCTGTTCTTACGTACAAACTCTCGTCCAATCGTAGGCACTGCGAGCCTCTGCCATCCAATGGAAGCGAGATGACGTGTCTGGATGAAGTGGTGATATACGGGTCGTCGAGCTGAGTACAGCGAGCGCTAGTCGTCATTCTGGTTCCAATGCGTCTATGAGGAGATGGTTCGTTAGTATCTGTTTCTGCATGGCAAGGTGTGTCAGTTCGTCAGTGTCATGGTTTTCTCTCTCACCCCACGGTCTGTTCTGCCTGCTCCCCACTTTCTTAGTATGCACCTATCTCTTTACAGAAAAAAATACTACACAGTCACACTCATCAAAGGCGCCTTGGGCTACGCGATCCAACTCTGCCAATTCCAACGACGTGGGTGGTGGAGCGACCATGTTTAAATGCAACCTTGACCCGCCAGAATTCGATTCCAACTCGGACCCAGACCCGGACTCGCATACTCAATACGTACAATTGGGGCCTGGGCTATTCTGTCATCACACGTACGATATCCTCTATCCCGACAATGATAGTAACTCCGACCAGCGTCTCGACACAGAGGTTTAACGGGTCCAATGCTGAATTTTTCGAATAAGCCCTTCCCAACGTGGTCCTTCATACTACACCGACTCTCTGTTCCCTAGTCACTGCGCTCAACTCAAATTTTCGTTCCATACAGTTAATCCAAGACCAGGCAACCATGATACTACAACCGTCAACGGGATCGATAATGTCGCCTCTGACTAGCAGAAAAGTCGACGAGAGCTCCAAGATGCATTCTCAAGCGGTCAGTCGCTATTCTATCGTACCGACTAGCTGGGTGTACACCGAAAAAGAGGGGGAAAAAACGGAAATACTGATGAGTTTGGGATGTATAGGTGATCATAGGACCTTAACCTGCAATCTACCTCGCGCAGGCGAATCTCAACCTAGCCATCTTTGAGGGCTTCATGGGTAACAGCTTCACCGCTGGTGGTCAACGCACCGCTACTGTCAATGGTACGTCTTCCTTCCCCTCCGAATTCCACAACTCAGCCTCCCTCCTCTCCTTCCCTCATCCAGTCAAAAACTTCCCTGATTTCCCCGCCCGAATCCTCGGCCCCGAATTGATGGACAGATTCCGTGAACAATCCCTCAGTTTCGGTACTCGCATCATCACCGAGACCATATCTAAAATCGATTTATCCCGCCGTCCGCTCCGATGTTGGCGCGAAGGTCAGGAGGATGAGGAGCCTGAGACGTTTGACACGGCCATCGTCGCTACCGGTGCTAGCGCGAAAGAGGTTGGGATTGAAACGTGAAGAGGCATATTGGCAGAGTGGGATGAGTGCTTGGGGAGTCTTTGATAGGGCTGTTCCGATATTCAGGTGTGTTTCTGTCATGTATGATTGCCCGCCCTGAACTGACGCGACATGACTTTACTTCTGGGACACACAGGAACAAACCTCTAGCTGTCATCGGTGGTGGTGACGCTGCAGCCGAAGAAACTACTTGTACATCGCGTTTCTGACAGTTCTCATTCATTTTCTCGTCCAACTCACATATGTAATCTTGCTGCGTTGCTATCAATAACCCCTTCCCTCATTCCACCTCTGCCCTGCTCCCCCTTACTCTCCTTCCTGTGACGGTGTAACAAACCCTTACGAAAGGGATCTAACAATATACGACTCCCACATCTACGTCCTCGTCCGTCTCAACGAGCTCCGCGCTTGATAAATCATGGCAAAACGATGATGAATAATTTTTAAAATGTGCGCATATATATTCATATCTTCCTTTCTATTACTTCCCTCCTCCCTTCCTTCTCCTTATGCTTTGGACTACTGCGTGCTTGTTAGTATCCATTTTCATGTTTACTAAGGTCTTACATCCATGTATAGACCTTCCTCTGGAACACAGTAACCGAACGCCAAGGCGATGACAAGCTACTGAAGAACCTCTTGGTCCAGGAACGTTCCGACAGCCTCGGAGGAGATTCAGCCGTCAATGGGCTGCTTTACGCTCCCGGTATGTGTTTTTTCTTATGTTTTTCTTCCCATCATACCGCATACACCCACCTTCAACAATACGACACGTTTACTAACTCGCTTTTTCTTCCTTCCCTTTCCTTCTCTTCCCTCCCCAACCAAAAAATCCGGTCACGAACCCGCAACGGCGATCTTCCGCACCCAACTCCAGACGGGTGTATCGTCACTGTACCTGGAATGGACTCAAACTTCTGTGAGAGGTGTTTTTGTGGCTGGGGATGTATAGGATAAGGGGTAGAGATAAGGGTATTACGGGTGCTGGGAGTGGATGTATGGCTGCGCTTGAAGTGGAGAGGTTATTTGTGAAGGAGGAGGAGGAGGAGGAGGAGGAGGAGGAGGAGGAGAAAGAGATGGTGGGGGATTAAAGAGAGAGAGCAGGGGAAGGGGAACTGATAAGGGAGAGAAGGAAACGAATGTGGGTCGAGGGGTACGTACATAAGTGATTTTAAATCTTGTTAGGAAAGAGGACGATACGGAGATACATATACGTACATATGAGTTCAATAGTATGTAGGTATAGTAAGTGTGTCTTTTTCTCCTTGTTCTTTTTTTCAGTGGGCATTCTTTACGCTGTGATATGCACACATAAGTACTGAATCAATAGATAGAAATCATGCCAAACATAAGAAATGATAATATGCTGATGTAGGTAGGTTGGCAAATTTTTCTAGAGTCGGCGTTTCGTACATGTATTGAGGCCAATCATGGAACGGTCAAGCATTCGAAAGAACTGGAGAATTCACTTTATTCCGATTATTGAGCGTTACGTCGACAACTGACACTGCTGGGATTCATCAATGGAAGAGGTGACGACTTACTTCCCTCATCTTTGGTTGAAAAAAACTTAAAATATTAGAGGCCTTGCGCAGAGCCAACCGTTGCGCAGCCGATGCGCAGATTTGGCTGGATATAACATCATTTTTCAATTCAAATCTGCGCAACGGTTGGCGACGGTTGGCTAATCGCAAGGCCTCTATTTACACCAAGAAGATATGGCAAAGATTTGGTATCTTAGCCATATCTTTTGCTCGAGAAGAGAAAATATATTTACTGGTACAACAAACAAAAGACCTTTCCGTTTGTTCTGCATAGTTTACAGATTCCTACATAAGGAAAAACCCAATCGTTCCCTGCAAAAAGAAAAGACCCCCTCTTTTTGTGGGAAAAGATTTTATGTAGAGACATGTAAATTAAGTTTTGTCTTGACCAGTCTATATTCTCTTTTCAGACAAAATATATAGCAAAGATACTGAATTTTTGTCATATTAACCTCTTAAACACCCCAAACCCTTTCTTAGATATTGTAAATCATTTCAGCCAAAGATGGACTAGAAGTTGAAGCCTGATCCTGTCTGGCTCATCTTTGGCTGGAAAGATTGTGGACCCAAGCAGCGTGAAGTAGTTAGATAAACAATAGAATGTACTTACACTGGAATATAAATAAATTTAGAGGTGTGAAAATTTCACTGCAAAGATGTAATATATTTCCCATTGCCCAATGAGGAATCAACAACTTCCTGTTTGTCTGGACAAAGAAAGTGAACATTTCCTTTCAAAAGAGATCAAAGTATTGAATCTTGATGGTAAAGATTAGGCAAAGTGGAATTCTGTCTGCCCATCTTTCTTAAAATCTTTAGAACCAATGATAGGTGGGAAAGTTAGTTTCATCTGTGGTGCAACACTTGTGGCAGCAAGGATTAATAAGTGCAGGATTGAAAAGCAGTGAATCTTGAAATGAGATTGAGATTTAGAACAACCACTTTGGGGGATGTGGGTGGAATTTTCATTATACTGAGTCAAGAATGAAGACTGGATATTGAAGGAGAAGTAGATTTAAAGACATGGGACATGGTGTATTACTAGAAATACCTATCAGAGGAATCAGAAAAAATACAGAAATTTGCTGGAGAAATTTGAAATCAGACTAGTAAATAGGTTTACATCAGTGTTGATTAGCTTGATCAACAAGTCAGAAAGAGAATATTTCACAATGATTTCATATGCATATCCTCCACCTTAAGCATTAAAAGCTGCTCCTTGGTCCAGAAGCAGCTTCATGACATCTTCATTACCATAGGCTGCTTGGAGAGCATTTCCAAAACAACCACCTCGAGCATTCACATCTGCTCCTTGATCCAGAAGCAGCTTCACAATGCCTTCATTTTCATTTGCAGAGGCTGCTTGGAGAGCATTTCCATAAACACCACCTTGAGCATTCACATCTGCTCCTTGATCCAGAAGCAGCTTCACAATGCCTTCATTGTTTTCATTTGCAGAGGCTGCTTGGAGAGCATTTCCACAATCCGGACCTTGAACATTCACATCTGCTCCGTGATTCAGAAGCAGCTTCACAATCCTTTCATTTCTATTTGCAGAGGCTGCTTGGAGAGCATTTCCATAATCACCACCTTGAGCATTCACATCTGCTCCTTGGGCCAGAAGCAGCTTTACAATGCCTTCATTTTCATTTGCAGAGGCTGCTTGGAGAGCATTTCCATGATGACCACCTTGAGCATTCACATGTGCTCCTTGATCCAGAAGCAGCTTCACAATGCCTTCATTTCCATTTGAAGAGGCTGCTTGGAGAGCATTTCCATAAAAACCACCTTGAGCATTCACATCTGCTCCTTGATCCAGAAGCAGCTTCACAATCCCTTCATTTCCATTTGAAGAGGCTGCTTGGAGAGCATTTCCATAATGACCACCTTGAGCACCCACCTTTGCTCCTTGATCCAGAAGCATCTTCACAACACCTTCATTTCCAATATAAGAGGCTGCTTGGAGAGCATTTCCATAACCAACACCTTGAGCATTCACGTCTGCTCCTTGATCCAGAAGCAGCTTCACACTGCCTTCATTTTCATGTACAGAGGCTGCAAAGAGAGCATTTCTATATTCACCACCTTGAGCATTCACATCTGCTCCTTGATCCAGAAGCAACTTCACAATTTCTTCATTTCCATTTATCGAAGCTGCTTGGAGAGCATTTCCATAATGACCACCTTGAGCATTCACATCTGCTTTCTCCCTGAGAAGAATATCCACTACCTGCCTCAACCCTAGAAAACAAGCATAATAAAGAGTCTCTTCAATCATTTCTGGATTCAAATCCCATCTACCCAGATTCTCATCATTTTCTGGGTAATAGATACCTAACCAGTTCATATATGGTCCACCTTTTCTGCTGAAGAATCTCACAACATTGGACATGTCACAGCTTTCCCCTCCAGCTAATATATGCTTAAACCAATATTTCCCTGCATATTCAACTAATGGGTAACTCGATTTACCCATTTCTATATCAGTACAATTTCCAAAATGGAACAGATAGATGAGGCAAGATTGACCAATAAACTCCTGAGCTAACTGTTCATTGATGTAAAATACTGACTCATTCCCTGGCACTGTCATCAAGAATTCCTTCACAGAGGGATGAGCCAACTGTAATTCCCTTGAGGAACTTGACCATACACCATTGTTTTTGGTGATAACTCTAACCAGTGTTGATCCCACCACTTTTTCTATTGTATTCTCCAAACCAAGTGTACAATCCTCTTTACAAAAGATATTTTCTCCAACATCAATTGCAAATATCTCCTGTGCCATTTCAACTGTCACTGGCTCAAATGAGAATAATATCCAGTGCAGAACACATTGTGCCTCTTCCTTGTGGTAGTCAGGAATGGCTTCCAAAGCTTGCTTATATGTATCTGCCAGATCCTTTGGAAGGTTTTTCAATGCTGCTCGGATTGCCCTCCTTGTACCAATCTTTTTCAGAACTTGAAGTTGACAATCCACCCATCGAATTCTTCATTAAATCTCAGTTAGCCTCCCTCAAAGTAACATACACAATCAAAATCTACTTACTGGCCATGGGCTCCATTCATTAACCTGTCTTTTATCTCATTTTCTATTCCCTTAAATGGACCTGTATCTTTGTATACAGCCTTATCTATATGTTTTATAATATCCTCCATTCCCTTTTCATCATCCAATGACAACTTTACAGTATTCTGAGACTGTTCCAAGCTTTTGGGTAGGGGATTTCGAGATGAAACCATCATGTATACGTTTCCAACTTCCAACAGTGTCTGGATAAATTTGGAAACCTCATCTGGTTCCTGACACTCATCCATTGCATCCAGAATAATGTATGTATGTCCTGAGAAATGATTGACTAGACTCAAAAGCACTTGTTGCATATCACTAACAGATACTTTCTTGTCACCCTTATCACTTTTTTCAAAAAGGTCTCTGAGAACATTTTGGTTATAGTTGGGATGCATGCCTATTTCCTTCAGGAGAGAAGCAACTAGTCCTTCCTGAGTGATCTTTGCTTTTGTACTACCAAGTGTGTCAAAATAGTGGTAGAACACTTCTTGATGCTTCTCCTTCAGGGTTTTGATGATGTTTGTACTTAGTCATCCATCAGTACTGTGGTTTCCAAATTACTGTTTGCAAACTCACCAAAGAAATGTTTTTCCTGATCCAGCTGAAAAACTTTAGTTGGTATAAAATATCACACAAAAAGGATAATGTACCTTTGCCATCTAACCAGAAAAGATTGCCATTATTTTCCCATTGCCTAAATTTGCTATTCTCAAGGAGCCATATTCCTGTACTTTCTGTCATTTTGTTGCATGCTGCAGCATATTTTGAAGAAGAATCTGTAGCATTGAGCCATTCTTGGACACTCTTGCTGTTGAATTCTATGTATGAATGAAGTTATACATGTGAACATAAATTATAATTGTTTCAAATCTGATCACAATGCTCTACCTGAAGACAAAAAAGTGTTCTGATCTCCTTTGACTATACTGATGTACGAATTATTCATTGAAATGTTGTGGCTATGATTGAATACTCTTTTTTCAAAATTGACAGTGAATGAGTCAGTTACACCAGAACTAATGGTTCAAAAAAGAATGCCTCTCACCCAATAGTGGCAGCATTTGTATCTCCAACCCCCAATTCTGGATTGTTGTTCAT
This sequence comes from Dendrothele bispora CBS 962.96, assembly GCA_004369135.1. NCBI lineage: Eukaryota > Fungi > Basidiomycota > Agaricomycetes > Agaricales > Dendrothele > Dendrothele bispora. Next base: position 159,306 of record ML179088.1, on the reverse strand, counting down.
AATTCAATTTCCAAGTTTGACTTGCTTGTTAAGAGTTGGTGATGATAGACTGTAACAAGAAGCGAAGATAATCCAACTGCATGTGACTATTCTATTTGACTTGTCAAAAATTAAGGTTTGCGCACATCGTAATGATCCTTGTCGTTGAACTTTATTTCAGGTTATATATAAATAGTAGTGAATTCCCACCCCACTGGACATAGCTTATTGACTAATGAATATGGACTCTCACGCGGTGTCTGGAACATGCCAATGCCCGATTTGGCATTGGCTTATTCCGGATTTGGAATAACGACAAATCATAATGACACATGTTCCCAAAGTGGATTAAGGGTTCCAAATCCGTCGTTCGAGCTTTTCCAATGACAAATCATGATTACTTCTAATCATCAAAGGCTTTTCCTACGTGTTTTGCAGCTCGAAAACCACCTTTTGCTGTCCATCCCTCGTATAATAGCTGTCATTTATTGTCAATTATCATTATGTGATTAAGCCATTGCCATATTCAAGGGTCCGAGCCAGAAGTAAAGAGTGACAATGGTGATATAGTAATAACTTATTACATAGTTCATGTCTTTAACCACCTTGAAATAAAATGTGCTTGTCACTGCTGCCTGTACTATATAATATAATAGAATATCAACTCACTTGTGCTCCATTATCTATAGAAATTTACTGCAATCTTGAATATCATTCTTATTTCTGACATACTTCAAACCTCATAGAGAATCTTACTTCATAAAATTTGAAAGACATATCCCCAGATTTTAAGGTGCCTTATGGACCCAGGAATCATCTAAGAGAGCCACCTCTGGAGCTATCCTCTAAATTTATTGAAATTTGAGATGGTTTGGACCTGTTTCATTGAATTTTATAAGGCCTTGCATTGCTGTTACTTACACAGACTGAGATCTGACACATTCACCTTAAAATCATCCATAATACACCATATCAAAGAAAGTGAGTATTTCTTAATTTTGAAACTGTCGAACTTGAGGAGAATTTGGTATGCTTTCATGAAATCTAGTGATAATCATATCCTGCTCTGAGATCACACAAGGTGATAGATTGATACATGTTCAAGACTTCAGCTATAGAAGCTACACAGATCAAAATTTTCACTCAATAGAAAGGGAACAAGTAACTGCAGGGGAAAAAAGTAATGGATCTGCCATTGCAATGACTTGAACTTGAGAGTCCAGGGTGATTCAAAAGGAACACAGAGATAATAAACCAACTAGGCTATCAGTGCCGGTATGAAATTGTCAAAATGGATCCTCTGACCCAAGTCCGAATTTATGAAAAAAAAGTTTCCATTCCAGGCATGAGCCGAGAGTCTGAATATGGGCTAAGTGGAGATTGCGGGCGCCGCCGGGCCGGCTGCACAGTCAGTCGAAGGTTGCATAGAAAATTTGTCCGAAATAAAAATTCTCTTGGCCTACAGCTCCGGAAGCACTTTTTTGAGGACGTTTATCCTTTAAATTAGCAACAAATCTGACACATATCTTGTAATCTATAGTTTACCCCTTCAGTTCCAGCTTGAGCATGAATATTGTGGATTGCTCAAAATCAGTGAACCCTAGGTCAAAATACCGCAGCAGTTTAAGTGGGAACTGACAATTCCTAACTGATGATTCCTACACCATATAAGTAGTGTAGGTTGTTGTTGCTCTATTTTCCTCCAGTACGATGTAGGTAGGTAGCTACTATATGAACTCTGTTGAATCAAATTTTCAATACCTATTTTGGGTAAGTATTGCCTGCCAGGCCAACTGACTTGTTGCCAACCGAGAAGGTATTTTAATGAGGTCGAACAGATAGAAATCATGCTCTTAATACTTACATTCATTGTAAGCAAGCTTTTTCTCCCCCTGTTGAATCAGTACCAACTCAAGCAGTCAAATGAATTAGAGAGTTTGATTGACTTGAACTAGTACTTTTCATTTATTTTCTAACGAACCTGTTGTTTCACTCAGGACATCGGATACGGTATGGTGAGGTACCCACACATGTTTTCTTTTTGGCACCTACTTGTATACAATGCTATACTAGGTCATTGTATTCAAGTTGGCAGCTTGCATTAATTGGGATGAATGTCACGGTCATGGTGAAAGGAATCATATTGTTATGTATGCACAATGAACCAGGCATCGTACTTAACTGGTATACTAAAGAACTTCAGTTGACCTCCTCCCAGCCTACTCGTAGCCCAAAGAGGTTGTTGAATTGATTCTGGCTTGTAGTTCGTAGGCTTGATACATATCTCGAATGGGTACTGCTTTATCCAAGCTCATGACCTCGACTTATTTAGTAACTTACTTCGCCTTCTTGGCATCTACATCTATATAACTATGCACTATGCATACAAAAAAAATGCAGAGAAAGAAAGAAAGAAAGAAGCTATAAATAGATTGTTTGGGCTGTACAACAGCCAGCTAAGTGCGGATTCCCGAGAATCCCTCTCGTTTCATTATGCATACATATGTGCATGTTGCATCATTACAATGATTGATTGAACATTTACTTAGTATGAATCAAACTTCTAGTCCAAGATGCATGTTATGATTTGAATTCTTGGACATAAGAATGGACAGGTGATGATTGATCGATTGAACAGGGACCTCTTTCAAAGGAAGAGGGGACAAACTTTGAGTAGAAAATTGGCATACATCAATTAGAAGAACCCTCTCTCCCTTTCCTTAAGAACGGTATGTACTGGTATCGCGGTATGGGTAAATTTGCGGGGACCCCTTGCGGGCTCACGGGGACTTTTTTGGAATTTGCGGGCATCCTTTAATACAATAGATTTAGTATTATGTAGCCTGTTAATCATTGTATATATGTAAAATAGTGAATATAAGACTAAAAAAACTGTAAAGCAAAAAGTATTCATCTTGTAAAAAAATGGGATATGCACAGCCACACAGTAGTATTTTTTTGCTCGGATAGACCCAGTGCTACATATATGTATTAAATAAAATGTTTAAAGCTGTAGGTAAAGAGTTGAAAAGTGTCCTTGTGCAAAATTGAGTGACTTTTGCATTTGTATATAACAGGAATTCACGAAAAATGAAACATGAAAACTATGAAACATGATAATTACAGTAAAATGGGTCTAGCAACACATTGCAATAAAGAATACAATAGCTACAAGAAGATTTTTGCTAGATTATTCAAAGAAATGTAATAGTGAGTTAGTGTATTAAAGTCGAGCTCTCCAGAGGGTCCCCGCAAGGTCCCCGCAAGGTGGCTGTGCACTTGCGGGGACCTTGCGGGGACTTTGCGGGGACCCTCGCGGGGACCTTGCAAGGACCTTGCACAGACCCTCACAGGTATTGCACAAGTATCAAGGGAGTAGTGTCACTGTATTCTCATGTCATTTTAAGAAAGCCTTGATGTGAATTTTTAATTTTATTGACAAAACATGTCGAAAAAATAAGTTTTACCTTGCAATGCTTTGACAGAATTTGGGGGGACCTTGCACAGACCCTCACAGGTACTGTGACCGGCAGGTTTTCCCACGGATAACCTGGCAGGTACCGGGATAAAACCGGCATCCGTGGACAGCCTTAGCACAATAATCAATTGAGTAGTAGTATCACTGTATTTCCACAGCATTTTAAACATGCCTCAATGTAAATTTGTAACTTTAGTGACAAAAAATGTCGAAAAATTTAGTTTTACCTTACAATGCTTGAATTTGCGGGGACCTTGCACAGACCCTCACAGATACTGGGCAAGTATCTAGTGAGTACTAGGAAGTAGTATCACCGTATTTTCATGGCATTCCAACAAGGCCTTGATGTGAAATTTTAACTTTAGTGACAAAAAATGTTGGAAAAACTAGGTTTATCCTACAATGCTTTAACAGAATTGTTCATTCTAAGAACTTCTGCTCAAGGATTTATAGGCTTATGAGGTGGTACTTCCAATACTCTATCTCTGTTTGAACATCACAGGCGAAAACTGATTTTTTAGACAAATCATGTACCAGTCAGTTTCATTGTCTGAGTTTGCATCAATCTGTTTTACTCGATGACATGGCCAAAAAATCCGAAAGTTGGCACAGAGGACAATTAAATAATATAGATTATGTATATGTGTTTTTATAAGATACTTCGAAAATAGGTAAGATTACAGTAGGGTCTCCGCATGTCCACAGGGTCCCCGCAAGGTCCCCGCAAGAGGTCCCCGCAAAATTCCAACCCCCGCTGGTATCGGTTCATATATCGCCGTGCGAGAGCAAAGAAAAGCGACAGGGACATGCTGTCTTGGAAATCCGAAAAACGGTGTCAACAAACCGCAAATTACTTTTTTTAGCTAGGTGCATCTGTCCGCCGTAAACTTGGCACTACTTACTGGCCTCCCGACGTTCCTGTCAAGGCTCAAAACTCTATAACCTTTGATAATTAAGAAGATGGATCACCGTCCTGGTACCGCGGCTATGCTCTGAGTCTGACAATTCCGTTTTGACTTGGACGAGGTCGGGGAAGGGATTGGACTTGGGTTCGGATATTGCAGTGACTGCTACATGTACGAGACTCCGAATTAGAAGAAAATCATTTTATCTTTGCCTCATCATGATCATGATATTTGCATTTTTTTCTGGTGCCTTACAACCAAATCGTTATGGACCCTCAAGCCCTCACGTGAAGTGGAAAAAAAAAACCGTTTCAATTCAAAACATTTATTTTTTTCTCGGAAACTTTTTTCTTTGTTCTTACGTGTATACGGATCCAGAAAGAAAAAATTCATATTATGATATGTGTTATATGTAACCCGGAAATGAATTGGCTGGCGCTCCTTGGCTCCTCTTTTCTCCTACTCCTTGGGATCTTGGATCTTTACTTCTTCGTCAAGAGGCTGGTTTCTTTTTGTGTTCAGCAACACTTGGTACGTACGAGTTCCTAAAGAAGGGTCTTCCCAACTACCCATCATCACCATCGAGCTGACCTCCTGTGATAAAAAACTTCGCGTGTTGCTTGAAACCTTTTATGGATCCAAACATCCCATCTCCATCAACAGAACGCAATCTCTCTTTTCCCTTCGCTCTAACTCTCGACGACGGGTATAGAGCAGTGAAGGGAGAAAATAGCCAGTAGTTCCACGACAGTCATCCTCCACGGTGCATGGCCTTTAGGCGACCCTTTCAACTCCAACGGCAACTCGAATTCTCCCATAGGCACCGCGAGCGATGGAAGCGAAACGACGTATCTGGATGAAGTGGTGATATACGGGTCGTCAAGTACAGCGAATGCTAGTCGTGGCTCTAGTTCAACGCAAGCTACTATCACCACCATCACCAGTACTACATGTACGAACTCCAGATTAGAAGAGAAACACATCATGATGGTGTGTTGAGCTCACGTGAAAGTGTCCATTTTTGAATTTCTCGCCCTCAAACACTCGCGTCAACTTGTTTACGTACAAACTCTCGTACAACCAAACTCATAGGCACTGCGAGCGATGGAAGTGCGACGATGTACGGGTCGTGCTAGTCGTGCTTCTGGCTCCAATGCAAGCTAGTCCGTCTACGAGGAGATGATTCATGTTAGTACGTGTTTCTACATGGCAAGGTGCGTCAATTCGTCAGTGTCACGGTTTCCTCTTGCTCACTCCGTGGTTTGTTCTACCTGCTCCCCACTTTCTCATTATCTACCTATTCCTTTACAGAAAAAAACGCTACACAGCCACGCTCATCAAGGGCGCCTTGAGCTATGCTATCCAACTCTCCGCCAACTCCAAAGATGCGGGTGGTGGAGCGACCATGTTTAGCTGTGTCCTTGATCCGCCAAACTTCAATTCCAACTCGAACCCGGACCTGGATTCGCGTCTTCGACATCACGCATACGATATCCTCTATCCCGACGATGACAACTCGACCAGCTTCTCAACGCAAACACTTAGCGGGTCCAATGCTGATTTCTTTGAATCAAGCTCTCTACAACGTGGTCCTTCATACTACACCGGTTCTCTGTTCTACTGCGCTCAGCTCCGAATTTTTGTTTCCCTACGTTGAAACCAAGACCAGGCAACCATGATAATAAAACAGGATCGACAATGTCGCCTGACTCACGGAAAAGTTGACGGGAGCTCCAAGATGCGTTCTAAAGTGGTCAGTTGCTCTTCTATCGTACTGACTAGTCGGGCGTACACCGAAAAAGAGGGAGAAAAACGGAAATACTGACAAATTTGGGATGTATAGGCGATTATTAGACCTCAACCTGCAATCTACCTCGCACAAGCGCGAATCTCGACTTGGTCCTTTTTGAAGGTTTCATGGGTAACGGCTTCATCGCTGGTGGTCAACGCACCGCTACCGTCAATGGTACGTCTCCCTTCCCCTCCTTCGAAATCCACAACTCAACCTCCTTCCTCCCCTTCCTTCATCCAGTCGAAAACTTCCCTGTTTGCCCCACCAGAATCCTCAGCCCCGAATTGATGGACAAATCCCGTGAATAATCCCTCCTTTTGGTACTCGCATCATCACCGAGACCATCTCTAAAATCGACTCATCCCACCTTCCGTTCCAATACTGGCACGAAGGTCAGAAGCCCAAGACGGCTGACACGGTCATCGTTTCTACTGATGCTGATGCGAAGGGGCTGGGTTGAAAAATGAAGAGGTGTATTGGCAGAGCAGGATTAGTGCTTGTACAGTCCGCGATGGGGCTATTCCGATTTTCAGGTGTGTTTTTGTCATGTATGGTTGCCCGACCTTAAACTGACCTGACGTGACTTCACTTTTGGGACATGCAGGAACAAACCTCTAGCTGTCATCGGTGGTTGTGACTCTGCAGCCGAAGAAGCGACTTGTACATCGCATTTCTGACGGCTCTCATTCATTCTCGGGTCCACCTCACATATCTTCTCTTGCTACGTTGCTATCAATAACTCCTTCCCTCATCCCTCCTCTGCCCTGCCCTCCCTTACTCTCCTTCCTGCGATGGTGTAGCAAACCCTTAGGAAAGGGACCTCTCAAAATACGGCTCCCATATCTACGTCCTCGTCCTCGTCCGTCGCAACGAGCTCTGCGCTTCCAAAATCATGGCGAAATGACTGATGAACAATCCTAAAAATGTGCGTATATATCCATATGTTTTTCCTTCCGTACTCATGTTTTACTTACGTCTTACATTCATGTACAGACCATCCTCTGGAACACCGTAGCTACATGATGTCAAGGCAACGTCAAGCTATTGGAGAATCTCCGGACGAGAAACGTTCAGACGGACTCGGAGGTAGCCGTGAATGGGTTATTTTACGCCCCCGGTACGTGCTTTTTCATGTTTTTCTTCCCATCCTACCGCATATACCCATCTACGTCAATACAACAAATTTACTAACTCGCTTTTTCTTCCTCTTCTTTCCTTTCCTTCTCTTTCCTTCCCAACCCGAAAATCAGGTCACGAACCCGCAACGGCGATCTTTCCGCACCCAACTCCAGACGAATCCAGACGGGTACATTGTCACTGTGCCTGGAACAGACTCAGACTTCTGTGAGAGGCGTTTTTACGGATGGAGATGTACAGAATAAGAGGTATAGACAAGGCTATTACGAGTGCTGCCAGGAGTGGATGTATGGCTGCGCTTGCAGTGGAGACTCCGCTGGAGAGGTTGATTGGGGAGAAGGAAGGGGAGAAGGGGATGATGGGGGAGTAGAGAGTGGGGGAAGGGGGAGATAAGGAAATGAGTGTCGGTCTAGGGATACGTACATAAGTGGTGTGAGTTTAAATTTTGTTGGGAAAGAGGACAATACGAAGATACATACGTACATATGAGTTCAATAAGTATGTAATCTTCTTTCTTTGTTCTTTTTCCTATGGGCATTCCTTATGCTGAAGTACGCACACACATAAGTACTTAATAGATAGAAATTATGCTAAACATAGAAAATGATAAAACTTTATACCGATGTAGGTAGGAAGGTTTTTAAATTTCCAAGTTGGTGTCTGTACATGTATTGAAGTCAATAATTGGACGGTCGACCGTTTGAAAGAATCGGAGAATTCAATTTATTTCGTTCTATTTCGCATCGCGTCGACAATCCTGACACTGCTGGGATCCATCGATGTTTTCTGGAAAAGAAGAGGTGAAAAAGACCAACAGTTACTTTGTCTTTGGTCGAAAGGACTTAAAGTTTTTACCCAAAAAGATATGGCAAAGATTTGGTATCTTCGTCACATCTTTTTTCCGAGAAGGGAAAATATATTTACTGGTACAACAAACAAAAGACCTTTTGCTCTGTTCTATGTAGTCTACAGATTCCTACATTAATAGAAAAACCTCAATCTTTCCCTGCAAGGATGAAAAATCCCTTGTTTTCAAATTTGTGGGGAAAGATTTAATGTAGAGACATGTAAACTATATAAAACACATGAAAAGGTCTTTTGTAACTTTTTTTGTACCTCCTTTCAAATATGCAGCAAAGATACTGAGTCTTTGTCATATGAACAGCTTAGACACCCCAAACCCTTTCTTAATTTCAGCCAAAGATGGGCCAGAAAGTGAAGCCTCATTCTTTCTGGCTCATATTTGGCTGAAAAAATTGATGGACCCAAGTAATGTGAGGTAGGAACAAATACAATAGAATGTACTTACCCTGGCATAAATTCAGAGGTGCTGAAGATTACACCGCAAACATGTCACATACTAATTTCCTAACCAGGAATCAAGAGTTCCCTGTTTTTCTGGACAAAGACATTGAACATTTCATTTCAAAAGAGATCAAATTTTTGATGGTAAATATCAGACAAAGAGGGAGTATCTCAAATATTGTGGATCTTTAGAGCCAATGACAGGTGGGAGAGTTAGTTTTCATCTGTAGTGTAACAAAGTTTCGGGGACAAGGAATCATTAAGTAATAAAAAGTGACTCTTGAAACCAAGGTGATAGTTTAGAGCAACTACTTTGGGGACTGTGGGAGGAAATTTTATTATATTGAGCACTGAGTAGACGCTGAAGGCTGGATATTGGATGAAGCAGTTTTAAAGACATGGGTCATGATGTAATACTTATCAGGGCAATCAGAAAGAACACAGGAAAAATCAGGAGTAATTTGGAATCAGACTGGCAAATAGTTTTTACATCATTTTGATTAGCTTCATTAACAAGTCAGCAAGAGAGTCAAGTGGATGCTTCAAAATGATTCCAAATTTGTAACCTCCACCTTAAGCATTAAAAGGTGCTCCTTGGTCTAGAAGCAGCTTCACAATGCCTTGATGTTTATTGAAAGAGGCTGCATGAAGAGCGTTTCCATATGGACCACCTTGAGCATTCACATCTGCTCCTTGATCCAGAAGCAGCTTCACAATGCCTTCATTTCCATTCAAAGAGGCTGCTTGGAGAGCATTTCCATAATAACCACCTTGAGCATTCACATCTGCTCCTTGATCCAGAAGCAGCTTCACAATGCCTTCATTTCCATTTGCAGAGGCTGCTTGGAGAGCATTTCCATAATGACCACCTTGAGCATTCACATCTGCTCCTTGATCCAGAAGCAGCTTCACAATGCCTTCATGTCCATTCAAAGAGGCTGCTTGGAGAGCATTTCCATATTCACCACCTTGAGCATTTACATCTCCTCCTTGATCCAGAAGCAGCTTCACAATGTCTTCATTTCCACTAAAAGAGGCTGCTTGGAGAGCATTTCCAAAATAACCACCTTGAGCATTCACATCTGCTTCTTGATCCAGAAGCAGCTTCACAAGGCCTTCATTTCCCGTCAAAGAGGCTGCATGGAGAGCATTTCCATAAACACCACCTTGAGCATTCACATCTGTTCCATGATCAGAAGCAGCTTCACAATCCCTTCATTTCCATTTACAGAGGCTGCTTGGAGAGCATTTCCATAAAAACCACCTTGAGCATTCACATCTGCTCCTTGATCCAGAAGCAGCTTCACAATGCCTTCATTTCCATTTTCAGAGGCTGCTTGGAGAGCATTTTTGTAATCACCACCTTGAGCATTCACATCTGCTCCTTGATCCAGAAGCAGCTTAACAATCCCTTCATTTCCATTAGAAGAGGCTGCTCGGAGAGCATCTTCAAAATCACCACCTTGAGCATTCACATCTGCTCCTTGATCCAGAAGCAGCTTCACAATGTCTTCATTTCCATTTACTGAAGCTGCTTGGAGAGAATTTCTATAATGACCACCTTGAGCATTCACATGTGCTCCTTGATCCAGAAGCAGCTTTACAATGCTTCATTTCCATTGACTGAAGCTGCTTGGAGAGCATTTCCATAATGACCACCTTGAGCATTCACATCTGCTCCTTGATCCAGAAGTAGCTTCACAATCCCTTCATTTCCATCGAAGGAGGCTGCTTGGAGAGCATTTCCATAATGACCACCTTGAGCATTCACATCTGCTCCTTGATTCAGAAGCAGCTTCACAATGCCTTCGTTTCCATTGAAAGAGGATGCTTGGAAAGCATTTCCATAATAACCACCTTGAACATTCACATCTACTTTCTGCTTAAGAAGAATATCAACAACTTCCCTCAGCCCTAGAAAGCAAGCATAGTAGAGAGTCTCCTCAATTGTTTCTGGTTGTAAATGAGATCTATCCATATGCAAATTGTGTTCTGGATAATAGACCCGTAACCAGTTGATATAAGGTCCACTCTTACTACTGAACAATCTCACAACATTGCATATATCACTATCTTCCCCCCCAACAAGGATATGCTTAAACCAATACATCCCTGCATATTTAGATAGTTCATGACCAAATTTGTTCATCACCACATCTCCACAGTGGATCAAATAGATAAGACAAGATTGCCCAATGAAGTCATGAGCCAAATGTTCATTAATGTAAAATCCTAACTCATTGCTTGGCAATCCCATCAAGAATTCTTTCACAGAGGGATGAGCCAACTGTAATTCCTTTGAAGAACTTGCCCACACACTGTTGCTCTTGTGGACAACTCTAACTAGTGTTGACCCCACCACATTTTCTATTGTATTCTCCAAACCTAATGGACAATCTTCTTTGCAGAAGACTTTTTCTACAACATCAATTGCAAAGATCTTCTGTGCCATTTCAATGGTCACTGGCTCAAATGAGAATAATATCCATTGTAGAATGCATTGTGCTTCATCTTTGTGATATTCAGGAATGTCTTCTAAAGCTCGCTTATACGTATTTGATAGATCCTTTGGAAGGTTTTTCAATGCTGCTCGGATTGCTCTTCTTGTGCCAATTTTTTTCAAAGCTTCAAGCTGACAATCCACCCATCTTATTCTTAATTAAAGTTCAGTTAAATTGCTTCAAGATATACAATTAAAATTTACTTACTGGCCATGAGCCCCATCAATCAACCTATTCTTTATCTCATTCTCTATCCCTCTAAATGGACTTGCATCTTTATATATGGCCTTATCTATATGTTTTATGATATCTTCCATCCTTTCCTCTTCATCCAATGACAACCTTAGTGTAACCCAAGGCTGTTCCAAGAACTTGGGAATGGGATTTCGAGATGAAACTGCAACATATACATTTCCAATCCCCAGCAGTATCTGAATAAATTTAGACACCTCATCTGGTTCTTGGCACTCATCCATTGCATCCAGAATAATGTATGTGTGCTCTGAGTAACTACTGACCAGACTCAAAAGCACTCCTTTCATGATACTAACAGATATTTTCTTGTTACCCTTTTGGTTGTTCTCAAAAAGATCTTTGAGAACTTATTGATCATAGCTGTGATGCATCCCTATTTCTTCCAGAAGGGAAGCAACCAGTCCTTCATATGTGACCTTTGCTCTACTACCACCAAGTGTGTCAAAATAGTGGTAGAACACCTCTTGATGCTTCTCCTTTAGGGTTTTGATGATGTTTGTACTATTTATCCATCAATACTGTGATTTCTGAATTACTGTTAGAAAACTCACCAAAGAAATGTTTTTCCTGATCCAGCTGGAGAATTGTTAGTATAAAATATCGCACACAAAGGATGATGTACCTTTACCCTCCAACCAAAAAAGATTGCCATTTTCTTCCCATTGGATGAATCTGGTATCCTCAAGAAGCCATATTCCTGTACATTCTGTCATTTTGTTGCATGCTGCAGCATATTTTGAAGAAGAATCTGTAGCATTGAGCCATTCTTGGACAATCTTGCTATTGAATTCTATATATGAATGAAGAAGTTATCCAAATGTGAGCATGATTGTTTCCAATCTGATGATAATGCTCTACCTGGAGATATAAAATTGTACTGATCTCCTTTAACTGCATTGATTGTGGAGTTACTCATGGTAATATCGTGGCTGTTAGTGAATACTCTTTGTCACAGTGATTGAATCAGTTACACCAGAACTAATGGTCCAAAAGAAAACATGATCTCTCACCCAAAAGTAAGAGCACTTGTATCCCCTGGTTCTGGATTGTCATTCATAGTCCAATTTCCAATTTTGAACTGCTTGATTAAAGTGGGTTACGAGTCAATGATGATAAGGCTGTAACAAGAAGCGAAGATAATCCAAACGCATGTGACTATTCTATTTCAGTTGTCAGAAATTAAGGTTTGGGCACATCGGAACGTTCCTTATCGCTGAAACTTTATTTCCAGTTATAAATAGCAGTGAACTCCCACCGAGCCTTGTGCGAACAAATACGGATTGTCACTAAGTGGAGATTGCTCGGGGCCTCAAAGTTGGAGCATTGCACCATAAAAAATGTTCAGAGTAGGCTTTTGAGGCGTAAAATTCTCTTGGCGGCTTCAGGATCATTTTCTTTTGGTTAATGAGGACTTCTACCCTTTGAGTTAGCAATCAAACAATTTACCGAACACATACATATCTTATAATCCATAATTTCCCCTTCTATATTTCAGCTTGAGAAAGGTTATTGTGTAAGACTCGAAATCAGTGAAGAACTTGGGCAAAATACTGCAGTAGTTTAAGCGGGATATAACCGACAATACCGACATCATACGGCCCAGGTTGTTTCGCAATCAATACAACATACTATACTCTGTACATACTCAACTGGACTTACCAAGAACCGATGTTAACTACATTTCTGCTAGTACGACTCGGACGTAATTCAGTAGCCACTATGAACTCTTCACTGAATCAATCTTTTGATACTTATTTCGGGTAGCTTTGACATTTTTCTCGAGCCCGAACTTGCCTGACAAACTGATTGGACTGAGGACTCTTCTAATTCATTGCAAACAGCCGGAAATCATGCCACTGGCGTCCATAAAGTAAAATGTGGGCTCTCTGCTGTTTTCTCTATCAAGTCGGTGTTTGCCTTGAGTGATTGAGTGGTGGATTGGAGAGTTTGCTATCTACTTTTGTGTTCTAGTCCTATTGAGCTTTGTATTGGTTGTTTAGGTACAATGTCTTTGACTTGTACCTCAATATGGTTACCTACCTGTAAATATCATATCAGAACTAGGCAACTAATGCGACAGTTCTATAGCAGCAGTAAGGCTCAACAGATGAGCAGCAGCAGTGGTGAGAGATGAGACAAGCAACAGATGCGAGGATAAGATTCTCTACAGTACTGGGTACAACACAGAGAGTACTTATACTACTGAGTCCAATATAATACGAGATAGGAAACATACAGCAATGACGAGGCAGTGATATCAGTATGACTACATAGTGGTGTAGATAGCTGTGGCAATTGTGGCTACGTGTATACAGCACAGTGATAAATATAGAGCTGTAATAGAACAGCACAAGTGAGTCGATATGGCAAGTGGAGACAGTGACGATTAATGCAAGAGTCCTGTGTAAGTAGTGATAGTAAATATATCCAATATATTATATACCTTGCAGTGCAAGTACAATGTCCTTGAACATCACAGTCGTGGCAATTTGTCCCAGATACTACATACAAGGAACCACAGTACATCCCATAGTATACTAAGCAACTTCAGTTAACTTCCTCACCCGCCGCTGGAAGAGGCCTTTAAAAGATAGAGAAATTATATCTGTTTGACTCTGCATCTTCAAGCTCGAGTAGTAACTTGTTTGACCTTCTTGGCATCTACATCTATAGAACACGTGAAAACAAAGGGAAAAGAAAGAAAATGGAGCTGTACAGCTAAGTGCAGATTCCTGCTCGAGAATCCCTCGTTTCGGTATACATACGTATGCACGTCGCATCGCTACTGAGTGATTGAATTTTTAGAACGTTTACTTAGTACGAATCAAGCTCGGACCTCTAGTCCAAGATGCATGTTAAGAATGGACAGGTGATGATTGATCTATCGAACGGGGACCTATTTCAAAGAAGTAGAGAATTGGCATACATTAATCGGAAGGACTCTTTCTCCCTCTTCTCATGTACTAAGAATGATACGTACTAGTATCAGTTTGTCAGTCGGAATCCGAAAACCAGCGTCACTGAGAAACCACAAATTACTTGTCCACCATTAACGTTGGCACTCCTGGCTCCCCAACATTCAGGAACCTTATGATCTTTGCTAATCAAAAGGATGGATCACCGCTCTGGTACCGCGGCAATGCTTCGACAATTCTGTTTTGACTTGGACGAGGTCCGTGAAGGGATTGGACTTGGGTTCGGACTAGGAGATGACAGCGACTCTATGTACGAAACTGTAAATTAGAAGAAAAACATTTTATCTTCGCCTCATCAAGATCATGACATACTTATGTGTTTTCTTATGCCTTGCGACGTAAGAATAATCGTTACGGACCCTCAAGGGCCTCAAGGCCTCAAAATCAAGGCCTCACGTGAAAGTGGCGAAGATTGCCATTTTTAGATTTTCTCACCCTCAAACCACTCGCTGTTCTTACGTACAAGTCCAATCATAGGCACTGCGAGCCTCTGCCATCCAATGGAAGCGAGATGACGTGTCTGGATGAAGTGGTGATATACGGGTCGTCGAGCTGAGTATAGCGAGCGCTAGTCGTCATTCTGGTTCCAATGTGTCTATGAGGAGATTGGTTCGTTAGTATCTGTTTCTACATGGCAAGGTGCGTCAGCTCGTCAGTGTCACGGTTTCCTCTCGCACACTCCACGGTCTGTTCTACGTGCTCCCCACTTTCTCATTATCTGCCTATTCCTTTACAAAAAAAAATGCTACACAACCACGCTCGTCAAAGGCGCCTTGGGCTACACCATCCAACTCTCCGCCAACTCCAGCGACGCGGGTGGTGGAATGACCATGTTTAGCTGCGACCTTGACCCGCCAGACTTCAAGCTTCAATTCCAACTCAGATCCGCACCTGGCATGTATTCTCAATGTGTACAGTTGGGCTATTCCGTCATCACGCCAGGGGGCGACCAAAAGAGGGATTCCGTGAGATCGGGTGGTACAAGGGTGTCCCCTGGGAATTTCTACGACAACTCAACCAACTTCTCGATACAAACGATTAGCAGCTCCAACGCTCATTTCTTCAAATCAAGCATATTACACCGATTCTCTGTTTTCCCGGTCACTGCGTTCAGCTCCAAATTTTCGTTCCCTACATCTAATTCAAGACCAGGCGACCATGATACTACAACAGGATTGACAATGTCGCCTCTGACTAGCAGAAAAGTCGACGAGAGCTCCAAGATGCATTCTAGAGTGGTCAGTTACTATTCTATCATACCAACCACCTGGATGTACACCGAAAAAGAGGGAGAAAGACGGAAATACTGACGAATTTGGGATGTATAGGTGATTATTGGATCTCAACCCGCAATCTACCTCGCACAAGTGAATCTCAACTCAGTCCTCTATGAAGGTTTCATGGGTAACGGCTTTGCCGCTGGTGGTCGACGCACTGCTACCGTCAATGGTACGTCTTCCTTCCCCTCCTTCGAAGTCCACCACTCAACCTCCTTCCTCTCCTTCTCTCATCCAGTCCAAAACTTCCCTGGGCTCCCCACCGGAATACTCGGCCCCGAATTGATGGACAAATTCCACGAACAATCCCTCCGTCTCGGTACTCGTATCATCACCGAGACTATCCCTAAAATCAGTTTATCCCACTGTCCGTTCCGATACTGGCACGAAAGTTAGGAGGACAAGGAGCCCGAGCTGGCTGACACTGTCATCATCGCTACCGGTGTGAGCGCCAAAGAGGTTGGGATTGAAAAGGTGAAGAGACGTATTGGCAGAGTGGGGTGAGTGCTTGTGCGGTTTTTGCCTGATTTACAGGTGTGTTTTTGTCGTATATGGTTGCCCGACCTGAACTGACCTGACATGACTTTGCTTTTGGGACACGCAGGAACAAAACCTCTAGCTGTCACAGGTGGTGGTGACTCTGCAGCCGAAGAAGCTACCCGTATGTCGTGTTCCTGACAGCTCTCATTCATTTTCTCGTCCACCTCACATATGTTCTCTTGCTACATTGCTATCAATGACTCCTTCCCTCGCGTTCCTCCTCTGCCCTGATCCCCCTTTGCCCTCCTTTCTGCGACGGCATAACAAACCTTTACGAAACAAACCTCACGAAATACGGCACCCACGTCTATGTCCTTGTCCGTCTCAACGAGCTCCGCGCTTTGAATATCATGGCGAAACGATGAATGGATAATTTTAAAACTGTGCGCATATATATATCTTTCTTTTCTTTCCTTTCCTTTCCTTTCCTTTCCTTCCCTCCTCCCTCGCCCCTCCTTCCGCTTTGGACTGCTGCATGCTCACTAGTAACATGTTTACTAACATCTTACATCTATATATAGACTATCCTCTGGAGCACCGAAGCTACCGAAACGCCAAGGTGACCGCGAGCCATTGAAGAATCTCTCAGATTAGAAATGTTCAGACGAGCGAGGAGAAAGTTTTAGCCGTGAATGGTTTGTTTTACGCTCTCAGTGTGTGCTTTTTTACGTTTTTCTTACCACCATACCGCATACACCCACCTACGACAATATGACAAACTCACTAACTCGCTTTTTCTTCCTTTTCTTTCCTTCTCTTCCCTTCCCTTCCCAACCAAAATTCAGGTCATGAACCCGCAACGGTGATCTTTCCGCACCCAACTCCAGACCGATCCAGATGGGTATATCTTGTCACTGTACCTGGAACGACTCGGACTTCTGTGAGAGGCGTATTTGCAGCGGTGTAGACAAGCTATTACAAGTGCTGGGAGTGGATGTATGGCTGAAGTGGAGTGGTTGATTGCAGAGTCGGAGGAAAAGGAGATGGTGGGCACTCTTAACGCGGTAATACACACATATAAGTATATTGGTTTCTAAATTTCTCTAGAGTCGGTACATGTATTGAAGTCAATAAGTGAACAGTCGAGCATTCGAAAGAATCGGAGAAGTCTGTTTCTTTCATTTTATTGAGCATTGCGTCGACAAAATCCCTCTAATACTGCTGGGATCCATCGATGTTATCTGGAAACAAAGAAGTGAAAAAGATGAAAGACTTACTTGCAAGACTTGAAATATCTCCACAAAAAGGATATGGCAGTTGTTCTATATAGTTTACAGATTCCTATATTAAAAGAAAACCCTCAATCTTTCCCTGCAAAAGCAAGAGCTTGATGATCCCTTGTTTGTGTGGGAGAAGATTGAATGTAGAGACATTGTAGACTATATATAACAGAGGAAAAGATCTTTTGTAAGTTTTCTTCGTACCAGTGAATTTTCAGAGAAAATATACAACAAAGATACTGAATCTCTATCATATTAACCCCATAGACACCCCAAACCCTTTCTTAGATATTTTAAATCATTTCAGCCAAAGATAGATTAGAAAATGAAGCCTTATCCTTTCTAGCTCATCTTTAGCTGGAAAGATTATGAATTCAAGCAGTGTGAAGTAGTAAGATACACAATAGAATGAACTTACACTGGAATATGAATAAATTTAGAGGTGCGAAAAATTTCACTGCAAAGATGTCACATATTTCTGAATGAAGGATTTCCTGTTTGTCTGGACAAAAGACTTTGAACATTTCCTTTCATTTCCTTTCAAAAGAAATCAAATTTGGGAGGGGTAAACACAGTAGGATTCTATCTGTCCATCTTTCTTCAAATCTTTAGAGCCAATGATATACAGGTGGGATAGTGAGTTTCATCTGTGGTGCAACATTTTTGGCACCAAGAATCATTAAGGACAGGATTGAAAAACAGTGACCCTTGGAACCAGGTTGACTGTTGAGATTTAGAGCAACCATGTTGGAGAATGTGGTTGGAATTTACATGATACAGAGTCAAGAATGAAGACTGGATAGTGGATGAATGTTACGACGCGTCCACCGACTATACCTCCCAAAGCATCGGGTTGCCGAACTGTCGGTTACCTGACAACCGGTTCCCGACCAGTGCGGTCCAATTTCTTCCGTGTCCAATGATACATCAACGGACTTCCAAATTTGTATGTCAATCTCCTTCCCCGTCGGAAAGCACTTACGATTTCGTACGGCTGAGCAACTGAGCATATGAATTCCATCGGCTGGTGTTCATATCCTCAATTTCGACTTGACTACCTTACAACTCCCTTCGCTACCTAGTACATACCCTTAAATATTTTCTTTTATTTACTTACCTATCTTTTGGTTCTCCTCCAAGGTATTTAAGCTAGAAATACTGTAGAGTAAAGGTAGCGTCGAAATTCAACAAGTACTCACCAACAACTTACACAAGTAAGCCCCTTTTTCTCTTAGAAGAAACCCCTCGATACCTTCATACCCCATTCAATTCAATTCAATTCTTTGATTGATTAACCTCCAAATTGCATTCAAACCCGTCGAAGCCGGCATCCGATCTTTGAATTAGATTGTCGATCAACACTAGTTCCCTATTTGGCTGGCCATATTGCCCAGCGGTCTCTTCGATAGGACCCGCCGAGCAGCGTAACTTCAACTCAAGTTAATCAAGTAGTCCACTTCAATTCATTGGGTACTGAGGATAGCGTGTCCTAACATAATTTCGACGCTCTAACCGCCTCCAATATGGCTACCCAGACTACTACCGAAACAATTACACAACAAGATCAACCCCACTCATCTTCTACTCCGTCCCCGGACCCCAACCACAACTCGGGATTCAGTACCTATACTCCCAGCGGGTACTGGCGCCGAGATAATCAACCCCGTCAACATTCCGAATCCCCTCCGCGTTCAACCTTTCAAGGAGAAGGACGTACCCTTCGATCCTCTTCAGCTCCACCCGAAGAACCTAAAAGACCAAGCTCAGCAACTGGACATGAAGGGTTCGATACTCCTGATGCCCCACGAATCCCGTTCGCCTACTTACCAATTCCCGAACCAACTAGGCCTAGGATTCGACCTCATTCAAACTATGGCTCCGAACCACGGAACTACCACTCCCTAGCCGAAGAAATTCGACTCAGCTCGAACGCTCGACGGGATGAACCCGCACCTATCTTCCAAGGAAGAAATCCGGTGCCGGAATCTGTATATGGGGAAGTCCCAGATCAAGGAATGTTGACAAATACAATGTCTGACCCTCGATCGCCCTACGAACATCGTACACCTATAATCGTCAACCCCGATATTAGCCTTAGGTCTTCCGAAGAGCTTCCCTCTAATATCGCACAAGAAAGGAGCTCAAACACTTACCCTAGAGATTCCAATTCACCTCGTTCCCCACATGCCTCAAGATTCAGTCCAGGGGGTTCCATACGTATCCTGGGTCCTCTGAGACCTGAAGATCAAGTAACGATACCTTCGTACCCCAATGAAGGAAACGTCGCCAGTTCATTCCCATATCAAAGATCTCCAGGCTACCAAACCCAATACGAGGAAGTGATGGGTAGTGCGTTGGGTCAAACACAAACCACCCCGAACACACCCTCTTCTCACCCAAAAAGATACACTACCCCACGAGAGGCTCTTGAGGACGTAGGACGGCAATGTCTGGCGTTTGGGAGAAGATTGGGGATACCAGGAATAGAAACTATGGAATTGGAGGATCACGTTAGAGCCATTCGAGCTTTGGCAGAAGCCAGAGAAATTGATTTACCAATTTGGGTAGCTTCTCAACTCAGAGAGACTGAGCTCAACCGGGAAATAAATCGGTTATACTCCATCGTTCGACAACCGGACCTAACATTAATCGTACCCGAAGATCCTAACCTTCCAGATCCCTGGAATTTAACAACGAAGCCAATGCCCTCTCCTATGAATATGGGTTGGAGCTGGCAGCAGCTGGAGCAGCAAAGAGCATTTGAGCGAGAAAGGGAGAAATGGAGGGAGGAATTAGGAATGGAAGTCCGACATCAAGCCCAACTGATGTTAGAACAAAGAAGGCGTTTAGAGGAAGCGGGGAGGGAGGAAGAAGAACTACTTAGAGACCCCGAGAGTATTCCTCGACCCGTTAATCCAACACCCCGATCCAGCACCATCTACCCTTCGTCATCTCCCACTTCCAATAGAACTCGGCCTGAAGTAAGAATTGTCGAGCCAGTAGACGAAGAACCCATCGCCAGAAGGTGGATGAAGAACACGGGACAGTCGAGTAAATGTTCTGGAGGATGCGGACATGACCCAGTTCGAGAATGCGAAACGAACCGTCAACCATCAGAAGGAGTAGAAAGAACAGAAGTAAGGGACACTCCCCCGCATCAAACTCCATCCCAGCCATCGTTGAAGCCAGGAGATTTGCGATCATCCGGATACAAATATACTCCGTTCCCGTGAGTATATAACCCAGAGCAAAATCTTAGAAAGGCGCGCAAGCGACTACGAGAGATACTTGAAGATGTTGAAGGAGAGAGGATGGAAACCGGTAATCAATATGCCGGACCCGAGTCGTCATCAAGGGATCACGAGACCAGCACTAGCGAAGAATTACTTTACGAGACACCGGTCCAGCCGACTGCTCATCCCTCCCGTCCTCATAGCCAATATAGTGATTATGTTTCACCAGGACTGAATTCAGGAAGGAACGACAATTCGACTAAACCAAGTAACTTCGATAGTCCCACTCCAACAACTTCAACCCGGAACTCCTACTGGAAGCAAAGGAACAGTGAGCAAGAAGATACGGAGAGAATACGCAACTGGGAAAACGGGGGAAGGAGGAGTAGGGGCAGTAACACTAGTCAATACTACTCAAAAAGTGCAACCACCCCTCAAACTCCCTTCTCTACAACTCTATCCGGAGAACAAACTTTTAGGCTTCCTCCCGAAGATCCATCACCACCACCTCCACCGCCTCCTAATGATCCTCCTAGAGGTCCTCCTCCCTCTCCCACCCCTCCACCCACTCCAACAAACGAGTTCGAAGCCCCACGAGTCACCGTAACAACAAACACCCCGAGTTTGACTGACAGACTAAGGTCAAGAGACGAAGATAAGAGTACACGAGATGCGATCACTCGAGAATCTAAGCTCGAGATTCGAAAACCTAATACTTTCGATGGCTCCAACCGAGAACTGTGGAGACCGTTCTTAAGCGACTGTTATCGCATGTTCTCGGCAAAGCCGACCATCTACTCGACTGAGCAGTCTCGAGTAACTTATGCCTCTTCATGGTTTACTGGTGCAGCGGCACGCTACTACCAAAACCAGGTAGAGCAAGAAATGGAGAATGGACTGTGGATCCCATCTCTCCACGAATGGTCAATATTTTGCCGAGAATTCAGTCGGTTATTCGGCCTACATGATGAAGTCTTGCACGCTTAATCCTCTCTGGACCGGGTTATACAGCGTTTTGGGGAATCTTTCGCCGACTTCATCGTCCGCTTCGAAGACGCAGCATTAAAAACCATGTACAACGACTCCGCCAAGCGTTGGAGATTGCTGCTGCAAATCCGTAAGGATTTGAGGGATCGATTGACACTGGTGGGTAGAATACCAGCAACCTTTGACGAAGTGGTTCATCGGCTGTTGGATATCGACGGAGCTAGAGAAGCCTTCCGGGAGACAGGGTTAACAAGTAACAACTCCTATGTCAATCAAGTTCGGCGAAACACCCCAACTCAGCCAGCTTCGGATTCATCCACAAGCCCATCAACACAATCGAACAATCGATTCCGGACTCCAAATCGAACGAGTCCCATGGGAGCAGTACAAGGAAACGCCGCTCAAGCAGA
Source organism: Dendrothele bispora CBS 962.96 (assembly GCA_004369135.1). Lineage (NCBI taxonomy): Eukaryota > Fungi > Basidiomycota > Agaricomycetes > Agaricales > Dendrothele > Dendrothele bispora. The sequence continues at coordinate 137,312 of ML179088.1, read as the reverse complement.
AGGAGACTCAAAAGAAATGGATCAGAAGAAAGTGTTCAAAATAAGTCGAGAGGAACGAGACAGAAGGATGAACGAGGGGCTATGCATACGCTGCGGAGGAAGAGGCCATTTCGGAAGAGAATGCAAAACTCACCCTAATCCAGTAGCGGCAAGAGCAACCTTCCATTGCGAAGAAATAGAGTGTGAGGAACCCAGGGAAGTACTCTACGCAATCGACGACAACGGGGATTTTCATCAACTCGATGATGAAGGGGAACTACCATTCCAGGAGGAACCAGAGGACTGCGAATGCCAGGGAAACGGAGAAGGGGCTCGGGACCTCGAAGGGGGGGAAAGTTGAATACACCGAGCCCGAATCAGCCTATTCAAGAATCACTACGCCCAACTTCCATGAAAACAACAAAAGTACAAATTTCTTCAAAAAACCCTAACGCTTTTATTATTCAAACATGATTATTTAACACCACCACACAAACTATCCCCTCACTCATCGACTCTGGAGCATCTAGGTCATTTATTGACCAAACGTTAGCCCGAAATTTTCAATCCCAACTCAAATTACTTAAAACACCAATATCCTTGACATTGTTCGACGGCGAAAATACTTCCGCAGGAAACATCACACATTCGCTACAAGCCAATTTATTGTTTGAAGACGGTTCAAGTCACCAAGAAGAACTTCTTGTAACTAAACTCCATCCCGCTGCCCGTATCGTTCTTGGTTTCCCATGGCTTCGATGCCATAATCCAACGATCGATTGGAAAAATCTCACCTTCTCCTTTGAGGGAAAAGCCCAGCTCTCTGCAACTCTCCTCCGAAACCTCAGCATTGCCCGCTCAAGTTCGACTCCGTGTCCAACACTCGAGGAAGTACCGGAATCGGAACAGTATCATGGCCCAACTTTGGGACTAGATGACCCACTACTCCTTCATGAAGATGACTTCGAAGACTACATATGCACTAAAACTAGGAACAAAAATGAACCGAACAACGAACAAATCCCAACTCAACCTTGCAATAAGGAACCAACTCATCCGCAGACTCCGAAAGAAGAAGACCCTACTCAGCCACTCGATAAAAGGATCCCCAAAATCAGTCTAATAGGTGCAGCTCCCTTCATGGCCCTGATTAAACAAGGCTGTGAAATATATTCCTTCCAAGTTCGTCCTAACACGGAAACGGAAGGCGAAAGACTGAAGGCAACGCAAGAAGAAACTACCAAGGTTGACGAAGAATTAACCAAGGAAGAACAGGACACCTTCGAAAGGATTGTACCCAAGGAATATCGGCATTGGAAAAAGGTGTTCTCGTCAGCAGAGGCCAAGATTATGCCTCCTCACAGACCATACGACATGCGTATCGAAACGGAAAACGATGACCTCCCGCCACTGGGAAAACTTTACAACATGTCGGAGATGGAACTCAAGGAACTTAAAGAGTATTTGGACGACATGCTAGGGAAAGGATTCATCCGACCATCCACATCGCCAATCGGCGCCCCAGTCTTGTCTGCCAAAAAGAAAGATGGGACCCTACGACTCTGTATTGATTACAGGGCCCTGAATAGATTAACGAAAAAGAATCGCTACCCCATCCCGCTTATTGGGAACTTGATGGACCAGCTACGCAAGGCGAATATTTATACGAAATTGGATGTTAGAGTCGGATACAATAACATCCGGATCGCGCCTGGGCATGAATGGAAAACCGCATTTCGAACGCGATACGGCGCCTTCGAGTACTTGGTAATGCCATTCGGGTTGACTAATGCCCCATCAGTGTTTCAACGATTTATGAACGACATCTTCCATGACCTGGTGGATGTATGCGTCATTGTCTATTTGGACGATATTCTTATCTATTCGGACAGCAGGGAAGACCATGTGCGACAGGTTAACGAAGTTCTAAAGCGATTAGCGGCCCATGATTTACACCTCAAACCTCAGAAGTGTGAGTTCCATACCACTTCGGTGGAGTATCTGGGCGTCATGGTGTCACCAAATGGAGTTCAAATGGATCCCGCAAAGGTAAAAACTATCAGGGACTGGGAAAGACCAAATACGGTGAAAGAGCTTCAATCATTCCTAGGGTTCGCCAATTTCTATCGGCGCTTCATAGACAACTATTCCGGTATAGTCAAACCTTTGACTAGACTCACTGGAAAAGGTATCAAATGGATTTGGTCAACCGAATGTGAAAACGTCTTTCAATTATTGAAAGATGCATTCCAAGAAGCTCCCATTCTAAGGCACTTCGATCCTAACCTTCCCATCATCGTGGAATCCGATGCATCGGACTATGCCTTGGCCGCGATCATCTCCCAACCACATCCAGAGACCCAAGAGATCCATCCCGTCGCCTTCTACGCACGAAGTATGGTCAACGCGGAGCTTAACTATGACATATACGACAAAGAGTTATTGGCAATAGTTGAGGCATTCAAACAGTGGCGTGCTTATCTGGAAGGATCCCGATACCCCGTTCAAGTCTACACCGATCACAACAACTTGCAATACTTTACTACAACCAAAAAACTTAGCCGCCGACAAGCTCGATGGTCGGAATTCCTCTCAGGGTTCGACTTTAGCATCAACTATCGCCCAGGAAGACTTGGAGCAAAGCCTGATGCGCTGACCCGACGGTCAGATGTCTATCCAAAGAAATCTCGCCAAGATCAAGTCAATCAAAATCACAAAGTTCTAATTCCGCCAGAGTTACTACTAGCCAACCTTGTGCTGAACGACAACCTACAGCTTTCACGAATTAGAAAAGCTACGAAGGACTCGTACTGGAAGGAGAAAGAGGAAGTTGCGTTATCCCAAGAGCCAGGGCCGTTCACCTACGAAAGCGGACTATTAATGAGGGGCGGGTTAGTCTATGTCCCCGACACTCTAGACCTACGACTGCAGATCATGAAGACCCATCACGATCATAAGTTGAGGGGACATCCCGGAATCAGGACAACCATCAAACTCATTATGAGAACATACTATTGGCCAGGTATACATAAAGACGTCAAAACTTATGTCCGTTCGTGTGAGCCTTGCGCTAGGAGCAAAGCCATTCAAAAGAAACCCTTCGGAATGCTTAAACCTTTACCCATCGGAGAAAGACCCTGGAATTCTATTTCCATGGATCATATCGTGGGTCTTCCTCCATCTAACGGTTATGACTCAATACTAGTAGTAGTCTGTCGATTGACCAAGCAAGCCGTCTTCATACCTTGCAACAAAACCGATAGTGCTGAAGATCTAGCAAAACAATCACTTCAGGCACCCCCCCTAGGGGACCTACTTAGGTGGAATGGTCCCTGTCCCAAGATCCACCCTAGAGGTCATAAGGGCCTGGACCTTCCCCCTCCCTACAAGCCCATGGGGGACTTCCCCCTTCTCCTGGGGAGCTCAGTGGAACTTCCCTTGCCTGTGCTTGGGGAAGTTCCAGGACCTGCTTTGGGAGCATGGGGAATTCCCCCAGATGTCACATGTCACACAAGATTAATGGTATGTACAGACAATACACTGTCCAGACTGACAGGAGAACTGGGGTATGGCAAAGATCCCCGCCGGGATGGCTGATGACAGGGAGATTCTGAAGGTGGGACGGCGGGGGAAGGGTGCCGTTGGCCGGATGATGGGATAGGGGATGAGCAGGAAGGAGTCGGAGCTGGTTCTGAAATAGTGGGCGTGGCAGAAGGAGAATCAGTGGATTTTGGAATTACTCGCTTTGAAACCATCTGTAAAGAGTATGTTGGATATGAACCTTGGGAAGAGTGGAAGTCTTCAATAACCTGGGCCTCAAAGTTAGACAAACCCTATTTTGTCGACGGTCAATTCCCAGTCGAGGTAGTTGCACATTTCCCGTTCCATCTGGTTGATTTCCCGCAATGTAAACATGCCCTGGGCAACGATACTCCAAGACTTGTTTGAATACGTGTCATCGCAGATCACCTTAGATGCAATCATAAAGGCCGAAATAAAGAGACGATGGCCCAATGAGCCCCAGGCCATAGGGAATCGGGCCTTCAGGCGCTGGAACAGGACTAAAGAGGCAAATGTCACTGAGGCATGTAACTTTGTTCGGTGGAGTGCATATGCAATGAAGATGGGAATTTTCCCCTGTGAATGTGTTATTGCTGGAGGGTATTCCAGACATGCAAAAAGGTGGGTGATAACTTACAGACTCATTAATCTTCAACCATGGTCCAATGTATGTAGGGGCAATTACCCTATAAATTTCCATGGTGCTTTATCCCACTCTGGCTATTTACTAGTGACATGTCTACTAATAAACTATTGTATTCAATCCAACTCCTCCATTTGCAGCCACTGACATCACATGTATGTAGAAGTAGATAGAAGTGGGTTGATAAATTGGAAGGGATTCCCTTTGCAGCTACTTGGCATCACATGTGCATAAATTTTTCCTATAAGAAGTAGATAGAAATGGGTTGATAAATTGGTCCTTTAACATGGGGGGAATTCCCCACATGTTATAGAACCCTAGGGGAATTCCCCCCATGTTAAAGGACCATGAGGGAATTCCCCACATGTTAAAGGACCATGAGGGAATTCCCCCCATGTTAAAGGACCATGAGGGAATTCCCCACATGCTGGAGAACCCCGGGGGAATTCCCCACATGTTAAAGGACCATGAGGGAATTCCCCACATCTCATAGAGCCCTAGGGGAATTCCCTCATGTTAAAGGACCATGAGGGAATTCCCCCCATGTTAAAGGACCATGAGGGAATTCCCCACATGCTGTAGAAACCCGGGGGAATTCCCCACATGTTAAAGGACCATGAGGGAATTCCCCCCATGCTGTAGAGCCCTAGGGGAATTCCCCCATGATCCTCTAACATGGGGGAATTCCCCACATGTCATAGAACCCTAGGGGAATTCCCCACATGTTAGAGGACCATGGGGGAATTCCCTGACAGGCTCATAAATAATCAAGTCCACAGTACAGTCAGGAAATCTGTCTAGACGTTCAAACATATCACCTATGAATGGGGGATACCTCAATGGATCATAAGTTAAGCGCTCAGGGAGTTTAAATAAATCAGATTTAATGCATGTCTTCTTCTATTTGAAGGTATTCATTATAAACGTTTATTGGGTTGATTGGGTCCAAAGTGGAATCTGACTCCAAATGACCAGACATGCAAGTGATACACTAATGAATCTTATTACAGGTAGGAACAATTATACTTCATCTTCATCGCCGACTCCTCTCAAAATACCCCATATATCATAAGACTATAGGACCATGGGGGAAATCCCTGACAGGCTTGTAAATAATCAAGTCCACAGTACAGTCAGGAAACCTGTCTAGGATGTTCAGACATATCACCTATAAATGGGGGATACTTCAATCGATCAAAGTTGTAAAGTGTTCAGGGAGTTTAAATAAATCAAATTTAATGCATGCCTTTTTCGATTTGAAGTTATTCATTATAAACGTTTATCGGGTCCAAGCGGAATCTGCCTCCGAATGACAAGACATACGAGTGATACACTAATAAATCTTATTACAGGTTGCAACAATTACACGTCTTCATCGCCGACTCCTCTAAATGAGTCTACAACATCAAAAGTATCTAACCGTTCAACCAACACAGTATCTGCCTCTTCCTCGAAAGCCACATCAAAATCTCCGTTATCAATTTCGACAGCATCGGTATACATTTCCACGCGTGCCACCGCAATCTCCTCCAACGAAGGTCCCCATTCCACCTCCAATCCATCAGATAACTCCACCAAAGGTTTTTCCCAGACTGCGTAAAGCTTGAGCAGATATTTGCGCCGGAGATCAAGTTGGTGTTTCAGGCCTCGACCGCTCCCTATGTTAATCGATATAGGTAGGTTAGTTTATCTAGCATATGAGGCCTGAATACGGTACTCGCCGGTGTAATCGCAAGCTTTGTTAATCACGTTCCATTCGTCAATAAACCACTCCTGCAGTGCCCTCCGCTGCATACGCAGTCGCGTCATCTCCTCATCACAACGCTCCACCTCCAGCATTGCCCTTATTCCCTTCCGAACATCTTCATTGCACAGCCAAAGAGGGGGTTCCACGTCATCATCACCGAGACCGACATCTTGCCAAATTTCCTCGTCCATGTCCAGATCAAACAGTGTAGTTCGATCAATCTTCTTTGGAACTACTGCAGACCGTGGAGCTTTGCGCCTCCTGATCAGCTCTGCCATTTCGTCGCAGAGTTTGTTGTATTTCGTGGCCAGATTTGCGATACCAGGTTCACGACGTTGTATCGCCTCACGGGTATGGTTGTCTAAACGTTGTTCTATTCAAGGTCAAAAACGAGTTCACCAAGCAACGAAAAGAACGAAAAAAAAATGGTCATACCGCTCTGCTGCTTGCGGTATGAACGCTCCAGACGATCAAATTCGAATTTACGAGCACGGAGACGTTCCCGGAGTCGAATTTTGATGGAACGGGCATTCATCCGCTTCGTTAGAAAAGGACTATTCATCAGATGTTTCAGCTCTTGGCGCTCTGAAAACCCCAAAGATGACTCCTGTCGTGACGATTTTTGCCGCGCTTTTTTCAACTCGGATTTAGCCTTGAGTAAATCGTCTTCCGCCATTGCTCTCTGATAACTAGTGGACTGTTCAGAAGTCATAAGAATCTCGAGGTCGCGCACCCGGTTCTCCAGAACTTCCACGTTTTTGCGAAGCCGAAGAGTCTCCTCAACGGCCGACTTCGCCGCTGTTTTACGTTGCCCTGTTGAGTTGTTGAGTGTCAACGATGTTTCCTATTCGATACGCAACACCTAGCTTACTCACGGGGTAGAGGCTTTGTTTGCGACTTGACTTGAGATCTCCATTCCGCACGAAGAACGTCGAGTGGTTGGCCCGCCTTATCGAGCACCTCCTGCGCTGCCACGCGTTGGTCTTGACAAATCCGCATCTTACGTCGAAGAAAGTTCCCGGCACCAAGAAGAACTTGTTGATTATTGAAGAGGAATTGGGAATCTAGCGTGTACAGTCGCACATAGTACTAAATTAATCATTCATCAGTTGTCAGTCGCGAGGATGAGGATGTTATAAGAGCCTACCCCAGCTACTCTCGTATATGCTATGAGACGGCTAATGGCATGCCAACAACGCTCGCAGGTCTCTCCATCACATAACCCAAAGCCTTTGCACTTTCGAGGGTGATAAACAAGTTGACATGCCCATTCGTGACCGTACGCATGGAAAACCGAGACTCCCCATAGAATACGATTCATATAATCCGGTAGAAATCCCCACTTCCGGCAACTCCGCTCCACTTGGCACGCCACGTCGTACAAAAAGCCCACCGTCCAACTCCTCGGGATTTGCTCAAATAGGGCCTCCAACATAACAAGAATATAGTGCTGTTTCTCGCCCAATGAGTTCATAGTCACGAGAAAAAGACAGCTACCATGAGGGCAGAACATGCCTGCGAGAGCCCGTTCATCATACCCATTTGCGCGACTCTTTGCTGTCCCGTTGGCGGCCTCAAAGCTACTGTTACAACCGTCTAGAGCCGACTTCGGTACTTTCATTCCGGTCTCTATACAATCGTCATCTTCGTCTTCCTGGACACGGGAACGTTTGCTTGGACGGGAGCTCCGAATGCTCTCCACATACTCTTCCATTTCCTTCACCTTGTCAGGTGAAATGAACATGGTATCAGGGTGTACCCGGCAAGGATCTTTACCCTTCTGGTCGTTATGTTTTTGAGTAAAGCACGTGTCAACACAAACGACGACAGTCGGACTAAAGTAAAGATTAATTGAAGTCAGTTATTATAACCAAACAGGGAACGTCACTACGTACATGCTGCCATTGTCCGTAGGGGTTGAAGGAGTCGTGCTTCCAAAACACAGTGGGCATTTCGACCTTAAATACTCTGATGCCCGAGTGCGTTCCTGGGCAGAAGCGCGATCCGATTCTTCCAAAGATGGTGCCCTCGTTCGCTTGGTGTTGACAACTGGTGGCTCTCTTTGATTCCGGCTCCCACCAAGATCATCAGTCTCCCTCTCTTCGCGTATCTCTTCCTCCTGCTCTCTCCCTTGCACATCATCAGTACCCTCCCCTTCACTCCTACGATCTCCCTCTTGGTGGTGTGGCATGCGGAAACGATTGATGGAATCTTGAACGTGTGCAGTGACGGCATCATGGAGACTGTTGAACCACATCAAGGCATTCGCAAAACGTCGGCGTAGGGGGTCGGTCCCTTGCATCCGATAACCTTGGGCTCGAAGATACTCTTCAAGAGCACCACACCAGGCAGTGTGGTTTGGCGCTATGCGTAGAAACAATCGACGCACAAAATCCAGCACTCGCATATCAACTGCGAGACTGGGACGAAAGGGAGCGCATGGAAATAAACCATTACGAACTAACTGCACGGCGACTGATTGACACTGAGAACAGTAAGGTACCTGGAGCTCTTCTATTTCTGTAGATGAAGTTTAGTAATGTAACTCTCCGGTTCTTAAAATAGAGTAGTACTCACTGTTGAACCGTACAACCAACACATTTATTATTTGTGCGTGCGCACAGGTACAGGGAGTTCGAAAGTTTGTAGCGGACTCGTGACGGAGATCTTGAGTACTGGACATTAAGTCCATGAACGGTACCACTAGTTGCGGTATGACCTTCTCCAACCAGTTCTTCGCCTGCGTCTCCTTCTTCTGTCGAGCGCTTCGATACGTCTTCGAGGGTGAACTAATGAAGTCTTGAAATCCGTCTACAAATGTTATTCCAACAGGAGATTCACCACGCGTTGGTGTCCCGGGGACACGGACACCATCAGCCCCAGGTGAATCAGGCTCTGCCCGCAGTCCCGCCTGGCCTCGTAGTACGGGAAGACTCGCATCTTGTGCTATTGCTCGGTCCCCTGGTAAGACCACAAGTGGTCGGACAAGTGTTGATTTCTTGCGAACGGTGCGGACACCTGGCGCGATGGAGATAGTCGTTGGTGTATATTCACGCGCTGGACCTGCAGTTTGTCTGCGTTTCCCAAAGTTGAATCGAGACATGGTGAGGAAGAGCGTGCTGGAGGTGCGTCCGTGATTGACCGTTGTTACGCTCCGAATACAATAGTTTAACGTCGTTTCGGACGCGTCATTGTCCCATAATTGTCCTTTGAACCACACTCCCGTTTGGGAAATTTGAGTATTGGTAATGACCTATATTTCTCTCCCTATAAAAAGGTGGCTAAATAGACAGTCTACCCCCATCGTCTCATTCCTCCGACATGCAGAGTTCCCTCCTCCCTTATTTGTTGAAATTCTCCCCTGCTACCCGCGACCTTCACCCGCCTCCGAAAGACGCGTTTTACCGCCACCTCGATGTACACGAGTGGATACCAGAAGAACGCGATCACGTCCAGGCAATGTGGGCGATCTTACTCGCCATCCGCCCAAGGGTCCAATATGAGGCAGTTTGCCAGGTCATTCCTCCCAAATTTGATCACGATGACCCTGGAAAACATGCTGACGTCGCACACTTTTGGTATTGGGACACAAATGAGCTTGAGCTCAACGAGGAGGTCCCAAGAGTCGCTCATGGCTTGGAGGTCTGCCCATGGACAGGCAATCTAAAGGTCCGCTGTCAGAACTTCACTGCATGGCATTGCCCCCCCGTGAGGTTCATCGAACTCAATGCCGAAGAGCGAGCCTTGTTTCTGGAAAGGCGAGCACAGTGGGAGACAGAGGAAGCTATATTGGAAGCTAGTGAGTATCGCTACTATCTCTGGTTTGGTCGTACCGTACTCACTGATGTATACTTCAGTCAAAGCCAAAGGCCCAATCTTGGAAGCTGGTGAGTATCGCTGCCATCTCTGGTTGCGTCGTTTCGTACTCACTAATGTATTCTTTAGTCAAAGCCAGACCCAAAGGCCCACCGTCGAAAATCACCCCCAAAATTCGTGATCCGAGCAGGAGGTGAACTACCCGGTGCGTATTGTTTTGGATATCTTTCTTGATCATCACTGAAGGCTCCTTCCATAGTTTAACGTCGTTTCGGACGATCACGAAGACGCGCAAAATGGACAAAAATGAATGTTTCGACAGCCTTGATTATAGCAGAGTACGATACATGAATAGCAATACTTGATTTGATCTATGTACATCATCTTAAACAATAGCTAGCGATACATTTGAGTCGAGCAAATCTACATAGGATAAATACACATCAAGTTGATTTCTTTTGTTTTCGTGGCCTATGCTCCTCAGCCCGGGCTTCCCTTCTCAGTCTTGTCATCACCTCGGCGAAACGTTTCTCGTTGGGATTGTGTATGAAATCTTTAGGAATCTCGGCTAGATCCTCTGGTCCCACTAGAACGTTATCCACATAAGCTTCCGCACTCGTTGCCCAATTTTTGAATACGGCGCCGATTATGAGCTCCTTGTTATCTTCGTTAATCCTATAGTGAACCTGCCGCATGTGTTTACCTGTGTGTTCACCACGCACAGCGATCATGGGCCTCTTATTGGTCCTCAGCAATATACCAACTTTGCAGTCATGAATCTCTTGAGCATGACCGATCAAGGTCTCCGCACCTGGAAGGACATGTATTATATCGTTGCCAATGGGCTCAATTATCACCTTCTCCATCGGGACGTCGTCACGAGGCTGCCAGCGCGCATAGAATCTTTTGCCAATGAGTCGTCGATCAAGTACCCAATGCGTAAGTGGAGGGGGTGCTGTGCTTGGGCCTGCTGAAGGTGGAGGGACTGCAAATGGATCAACAAATTCACCCCCCCATGGAGGTGTAGCAGGTCGCTCTTGTGCCTGTTTCCACGCAATGAAATCTGATCCCGATTCCTCTCCCGATGCAGGCAGCGTCAACCTGTCCCGCGGAATTGGCTTTTGAGATATTAAAGGCCGCCAGTAACGCCTCTGAGGACCCTGGAGTGGGAAGGCAAGCTCAAGGGGCAAACCTGTCCTGTGACTCACAGTTAGTGCGCATCCAATGTAGAGATACAGTATGCTCACATTGGGTCGTAAACTTGACAATAGTCAAACCAAAGAACCGGTATTCCATGTACAGCGGTGAAGACGCTCACTTCGACCTGCACGCGAAGACCACTTGAACTATTTCCTGACCGCTCAACTTGCGTAACCATTCCCAGACTCTTATACTCTTTGCTCACCACACGCACCCGCTTGCCGATCCAAGGTTGTTCGGGCTGCTTTCTGACAATGTCAGCGGCTTGAAGGTATCGCCTCTCATGGTAATCATACACTGCGAATTTGATGTTGGGCGCATATTGTGTATCCCATGTTGCCTGACGAAAGCGTTGTTGGGTCGAAGTCAGTGGATATGCAACACTGAGAAACTCTACCGCACTGAATGCGTCATCAGAGGTGGACGAGATGCAGACGTTGACGGAACTCACATCGTATCGTAAACATGATCATGGGGGACACTGACTGTCACCAATAGATCAAGGATATTGACTTCTAACATGGTATGTTGAGGTCGCGGAGGATGGACATCAGTGACGACGCCTTGATAGTTGTGGTATGGGCCGTTGAAGATGGTCACCAAGTGACCAACCCAGGGGATACTTCCACCAGCTCGAACTCGTGTCACTCTACAGACATTTGCGTCAATCCAGTATATCTATCCAAATACGAATCGACACGTTAATTACTCGAAAGAATTTTTAAAAAAACTCACGTTTTGCGCTATGTCCATTACTTGTAATAGCCCTTCCCAACTGTAAATGACTAGTCCTTGCAATCCTTTATGTTCGCCAGCGACGACTTCAACACCGTCTCCTTCATATACTATCTTGCGGAGGTTCACGTTCCACGCCCATTCGGCTGCATCCTCCTCAGCTAATCCAAGACCATCGTAATCGTTAAATTGAATCATACATCTATCCTTCTCTACCGATAAGATGATAGCTTTCTTGGTTCGGACTTCTCGGGGGAGATCGGGATTGTCGATTTGTGACTGGGTGAGTTTCTCGTGGCATAGAACGTGAACTTTCTCCTGGTAGAAAAAAGTCCAGTTCGTCGGAACGGGGAATGCAACACTTTGCAGTATTGGATGTCCACTGGCTCTGAAGAGCCGACGTGTGTTGTCATCGATGGCGACCTCTATCGGGGTTACTGAGTTGTAATCGACATACTTTTTTAAAAGTCCGTATTCATACTCCTGCCCCTTGTACACAAAATGGTGGTCTTGAAGTGTTGAAACCTCATCAAGAGAGAGATCCGTGGTATGGAATAAAGCTTGAGACGGGCGCTCTTGTTGACGTTTCCGTTTCTTCATCTGAGCATCATTTTGCTTGTATTTAGCATCAGAGGTGGGAGAGCGGCGATGAGAACTAATGGTCGTACTTGTTAGGCGAGGAACTAGTAGTACCGCCAGTCTGCGTTGAGCAGCGGAGGTTTCTCGACACACCACAACTCCAACGTCGTCCTTATAAGTGCCTCGTGTAATTTTAATCCATGAGTACAATTTAATGGAGGGTGCTCGTGTGTCGAGTAGGACTGCGATTTCCTCGCCAGAAACCTTCTCTAGCCAAACCTGGGCTTTGGCCAGCCAAGGCGTCGAAGTAAACGCGGCCTGCGCTCGCCCTCGGGTTTGACGAACAGGTTTTAATTGGTGAAATGGTTCCTGTCGCTTTATCACCAACTTGTGACCTCGTAAGTAGTCCATCAAGTCAGAGTCTTGCGGTCGCAGACCTAAGTCTGCCTCGAGATAGATGAAGCCGGCCACCGTCGGGATAGAGAAAGCTGATCGGAGGGACGGACGGGGGTGTAATTCTGAATCATTTGGTGCATTTGAGTTTTGCGTAAGTGTTAGCGTTGGAGTGGAAGATGATGAGTCGGAGACGGAAGCGAGGATATTGCCGGAGGGGGTGGTGAGGTTCGCGGTGGGTATGCATGGGACTAAATGAGGTTTCATATCAGTAACCCGCTTGAGTGCATCGAGAGGGTCCTCTTCGGGATCGCTGATAGTAGCAGCGTTCAATGCTTGATCCCAAACAGAGGTATACTTAGAACCAAGTACCAGCTGCAACTCTGCATGGGTACCAGGGATGCTACCGTTAGGATCTACGGCGAAGTGACATAAAATGTCGAAGGCTTTCTCCTCTGCTGATTCGGTAGTGCATGTAGAAGGTCCCGTTTCTGACCTCGTACTGGAGTTATTTGTTGTAGTCTCCGATACTGGTGTAGGAGTAATGACCGGACTCGAAACGTTTGATGTCTTTTCTTGTTCTCGAAGCATCAGGTCGATTACTAGCTCTGTTTCGCAGCCTGGCGTGCATTTCACCCTCCAAAAACTGTCCTTGCCCACCTGACTGGACAACAAGGCTGTTCTCAGGGCAGCATTCGAAAGAGTGTCATCGTGATGTTCGCGTAGCGGAGAGATGGTCGCTCTCTGAACGTAGCGTTCCAGGAGGAGTCGATGCTGTACTAATAATAAAACATCAGTACCATTCCCTACGGATGATGTTTTAATATGAATAAGGTCAAGCAACACTAGGGAAATGGCACATATGTTTAAACATGGCCTAGTCCCCGGAAGCCACCCGGGTATGGGATCAATTGGGTGATTGCCTCCCGGAAAAATAGGTTTATGTAACGTATTTTTTTCCATTTATGGGCATGGATTGATGGGTGGCTGAAATATCCATCAAATATTCTTCAAATATTGTCAATTTCCACGTCTGCGAGTGCGGCATGGAGACTTTGTGACATGTTTGTTTATTTCTATCATATTTCTCCGCTTTTTTGTTTGTTTACTAAGTCACCACAGTTATTACCCTCAACGCCCACTCTCATGAGAAACTCCCCCGCCTCCCCCGCCTCCTCTCCCCTCGCCTCCTCTCCCCCCCCGACGTTCTCTCCCGCCCCCGCCTCTTTCTACATGTGTCAATCCCTCTGCCAGCACTCCATAAAATATGACATCCTCTGTCAATACAGTCGGCGCCTTCAAGAACGACTAGCAAAGTCTCAAATCCCGAGCACCAAGTTGCGTGGTTTTTCCCTGTCCCTTCACATTAAACTTATTTCTTAAAGCGCCAGGAATCAATCACCATCTTCCTTTTCCTCCTTGTCTCCTCCACAGGCAGACCCGACGTCTGCCCCAAATGCGCCAAACTCCGAAATGTTCGTGCCCTCGTTCTATTTACCGTTTTTTTCACTCTGAAAACAACGCTAGTGGGATTAGAACACCCCTTCCTCTCTCACTATCTTTGGCTCCTCCAAAAGAGACCTCGACGACGGACTCAACGTTGACAGACGAAAGGTTCGTGACCTCATTCATTCCGTCCATTTTTTCAATCTGAAAACAACACCTACATATTTAGAATGACCGAAGGCGATCACTCCGCCACTGACTCTCACTGCTTTCGCTCTCGTAACACATTCTAGAGTTGACAAAATTTGTACATAACGTCGTTAATACGAGCTTTCAAAATTACCATTGTTATTCTGCAGATCATCCTGCAGTTACATTAAAATACGTGACTACCATTCAAGAGCGTTGAGTCGGTCCTCAGTCAATAGGATCCGTTGCCGTGGGAAGCTACAATATTGATTGCATGTGTGATTAACACTAAGTATGGGGGCCGGGTTCAGTTGGATGAAATTGGTTGCATGTGGCTTAGGAAGACTTGGGCCGTAGGAGAGAGACTGATTAGGATGGATATGGACAGGTAAGGATAGAAGGTAGTTGGGTGTGTATGAATAGAAGGTAGTTGGGAGAGCGAGAGATAGAGCCAAAACGATGGAGTACGGGGAGTTACAGCTTAGGTGAAAGTAGGTGAAAGTGTCTTGAGGAACTTGATTTGAATAGCGACACGCAAATCTCGCTTATGGATCCGCATTCTTTTTCCAGAACTAAGCGAAAATCAAATATTGCTCCGCCCAGTTCCGATGGGTGGTTAAGCACGCCATTTGTTCCTTTTTCTACACATACCCTGCAAGCCCAGATATCTAATACCCGTTCATTCATGGTAAGAAAAACATCATAACTACAGTGTATTCTACTCCTTCAAGATGCTCCTTTCTCGAATGTACATTAGCTAGAGTGAAGAACGAGGAACCTTTGAAGGCTGTACTGGCTAGATCTGCCAGTGAATCTCGGAAGCATGGCATGTACACGTTCCACGTGATGATATACATTGTACCGGCTAGATCTCCCAGTGAATCTCGGAAGCCCAGTATGTACACGTTCCATGTGACATACACATGACATTTGAAAACGCGAAATTTAGAGTCTCATTTCTGCCTAAGCGTTGACTAGCTTGTTCTGATACTCCCTTTGATATCCTCTCTCTGTTGACTCGCACGATATGCCAAGGAACTCAAACACCGAAAAGAAGAAAACTGGTCGTCGGGGTTGGTACCACGGTGAGGTCGAAACATGGCTTTTGGAATTTTTTGACGAATGCAGGAAGTGCAAGAACTCGGGAAAAGCGGACGTCTTTTACACTGCTCGTACTCGTGAGCTCTATCTAAAATATCCGGCAGCTGCTATAGCTTGTGCCGGTAGCTCTGGAGAGATCGAGAATTCCGGTGAGTAGAGTCGGTGTTTAGATTTTAGATAGGAGTTCCATCTTTGACGCCTGCATAGAAACGGTTGATCCCACCTCCTCTACGAATCTCGCTCAATCACAAGACGAAGCAGACTTCATCAAGAAAGTAGGCTGGGACAAGCTCACATCATCTCAGTTTACAGAAGAAAACTGAGTTTGCGAAGTGTCGATTTGTAAGTGGTCTCGAAACAGTAAACTTTGCCTGGTGACTGAGTACTTATACACTTATACATACACTAGAAAGTCGGGGAATTTTATAGACGTAAGATCCGTGGTGGTACGAACTCTTCGGACAAAGTTCTCGACAGAGTCATGGAGAGCACAGTCCCTAGCAAGCCGCAAAAGCTCACTGTGGTCCAGATGTTCGGGAAGCTGTATCGGGAGTCGCTTATTTTGCCGGTTGTTGAGAAGGAATGGAAGAAGGCCTGTGAGGACTATGAGAAGGCTACAGGTGTCTCGATAGATCCCACCGCTGTGACTGGTACGGATTCACCAAATGATGAGTCGGGAGCCGGCAATGACAACGAATCAGGATTGGGGGACCAAGCCCTGGCAGAGGACCGTACCGAGGCTCTGGCTCCTAAGAAGCCTGTCTATATCGCTTTATACAATCGCATCGTCAAAGACCTTTTCGAGAAACAGTCAGAAGAGATGAAGCAGCATGTCGCTGAAGAGGTTGAGAGGGCTCATAAGGAAGGATTAGACAATTGGCAAGCAAAGAAAGACGTGAAGTTGAATGAGGAGAAAAGCCTGGAGGAGTTAGAGATGTTCGTGCCTTCAAGTTTGGTTACTTTTATTACTAACGCGAGTGTTTAACAGAACGCTGAACAAGCTAGGTGTAGCGGCTTGCCGCTTTGTGAATGCCACTGCAAGCGAGTCTAAATGTATGGTCTCCATTGTTTTTATTGGTCCCAATGGCAGAGATGGCGGTAATATTGAGTTGAAATGGTGTGTACAATTATCGCCATATATGCATGCGATCGAGACTGAGTACCAAAAATGACTACAGGGTTCATGTCGGAAGCACTGCTGGTGGTCTCATTTGGCCTGAATATGATCCCAAAGCTTTCACTGCGACTGAGCAATCGTTGGTGAGATTTGGCAATCAATGCTTCAGTGCGTGTATTGGCCAAAAAGTTACTTCCTATCGACTGACTGACTACATATGTGATTCTACAGATGCCGAGACTCGTGCAGCAAGAGCTATACAGACTTCAGTCCCAATGCCAGCCACATCGGATGAACCATCTTGGACCGTTGCCCGAAATCCAACTGAGGTGGCAGCTAGCATTATCCGAAACAAACCTGAGCGACACCGACGGCCTGGACCAGGTCGAAATTCTGAACATATGGTCAAACCCCCCAAATCTACATCATCGAAGTCGGTAACGAAAAGTACGGCTCCACCTGTTTCTACATCTTCCATACCCCGACCCCGACCCCGTCCCTGTCCCAAATCCAATCCTACCCAACCTCTTCCTGAGTCAAACCATAATCCTCCCGTCATCAATACTCCGGAGGTACAATCTTGTCGACGTGCTGTATCTATGGACCCTAGTCTGGATGTACCCATCATTTTTCCCGAGGCCACCAAGGCTTATCGTCCCTTACTCCCCACTCCCAGTTCTCAGGCCACTATCCCTATTCCATTGGCGAGACCCAGGTCCAGTTCTGATGCCGCTACTGCTATTCCCGATCTAGTGTTGTTCCCTAGACTCCAAAAGTCTGTTTTGTCTCAGGTGCTACATGCTGTTCAGAATGCAGCCGCGTCTGTTGATGCGGATCAAAGTGGTAGTCAAACGCCACACGCTGCTGATTCTGCCAATCCGAATGGCGAGCAGGCCCCACATGATGATGGTGAGGGTGTGGATATCAATCCTGATTTGGTTTGGAATCATCCCTGTAAATCGGAGTTCTGGCCAGTTTTGCAGGATGCCGTAGAGGCATTTGAGGACGGTGCTGAATGGCCTATGTGGCCAGATCTGGTCTCTTCATACTTAGAGTTGGAGGAACACTTTAATTTTCAGGAGAAGAACGGGAAGTTTAGTACAAAGAAGGAAAGTCCGGCAATCAAGATCTTCAAGATTGGCAACGGCGATCCTTCGGAACCATCGGTTTTAGCGGCCCGGGCCAAATTTCCAAAAGCATGGCAGGCGTGGTGGAGTGATATTGTCCCAGATGAAGGTGATGGATTCTATCCGCTCGACACTGTCTCTGGTTCAGGTGGATTGTATAAACTGATTCTGGGTTTATTTTGGTGGGGAGTATGGGTCTATGAAGAAGAAGATAGTGCGTGTTCACAGGAAGAAAAGGATCTGGCAGGGGTCAATCTTGCGGAATGGATGCAGTCTGTGGAGGAGATGCAGGAGATGATCACGAGTGTTATGGCTCATCTAAAGGCTCCAAAAGGAAAGAAACGCAAGATGCCTGATGCCAAGAGGATGACCAAGAAGAGGAAAACGGATTTGAATGAAACTTCCGTTCGTCGAACCCAGAGCCACAAGCATACAGAGGTGAGCATGGTACTTCAACCTGGTTCGAGTCTGTTCGAGTACGTATTGGTATTAACTTTACTTTCAGCGAGAGCTTCGGGCCAGCAAAAGACGGTGATCTATACCAAGCTCAATTCCTCATTCTCCTTCGAAGCCGATGTATACAATTTTTGAAAGTTGATGACGGACAATGCGACCGCCATTATTTTATTCTCTTACTACTTGTTTTGCTACCTGGCGATTTGTTTTCTTTTTTTTATATACTTTGAATATGAATATACATCTTTTGTTTGACTCTTATATACAGTCTGCCCACGAATACGAAGCTATATTGTCTACTAATGAATGTCAAGAGAGTGATTTTCGAGCCCTCAATATGATGTCTTTGCATAAATTTAAGTTTGAATGCATAGAATAATTCATTCAAACTGGCATACAATGTTGCCATTGAATCACTGTATACTAGGGCCTCGAATGTATACCTATATTTCATTCGAAGTAATAAAGACATTGATATCAGTTGCAACTTTCCACAAACTACTGTCGTATGATATGAAAGATGAATGAGTGCGTAAAGGAATGCATCGAATCTACTTACACTTATTATGTCCTTTAAGTAATTCTTGTATGCAATAAGTCCAAAACAATATGAAACCTACTTTCGAAGATGTCAATCTGCTTCAACGGTCGATAATACCTTGGAAAATAGTTCATTCGTGGCGATATTCAGTGTACCGTGGCGATATTCAGATCAAGTATTTCTATGACCTCATCAATTTTATGTGATTTTCAACGTTCGACCATGACCCCCATGCGCTTGCAACCATGCAACCAACTGCAGCTCACCGGAGCTGAAGAAGATGAATACCTCGTCCAAGCTGGTGTTGCACCTGAAGACCTTCTATTTGTCAAAGATGAACGTAATAAGCTACGTCGACACCAGAAGAAGAAACTTCGCAATGCAGCCAACTATCAAAAGTAAGTGACCATTTCCGTGTTTGTCTTGTCTGCCCAAAACAATTATTTTATGCATATGCAGTAATCGGGATCAACGTTTGGAGCGTGCTAGAGAGAACAACATGAGGTCCGTGCTTCGGGTACATGTTATGTATGCAGATTGAGTCAAAGATATTCCGCA
The DNA here is from genome assembly GCA_004369135.1 of Dendrothele bispora CBS 962.96. Classification (NCBI taxonomy): domain Eukaryota; kingdom Fungi; phylum Basidiomycota; class Agaricomycetes; order Agaricales; genus Dendrothele; species Dendrothele bispora. The sequence goes on along the minus strand of ML179088.1, from coordinate 118,124 downwards.
GACACCGTCAAAACTTTTCCTTGCTCTCCGAGGCGCAGCAGAACGACATACTTGAAGGACGCCAATTGTCCCATTGGAAATACCGGCGAGCGAATAGGCAGCTACTTGCTAAAAAGGAGAGAGAGCGTAGAGCTCAGAAAAAGGCTCAAAGGTTAGTCTCCTGCCAACGTTATTAATGTCAATCCACTAACGTTCTCATACTCTCATAGACCTACTGTGCAGGCACAGAAAGAACCATAGCAGACTGATAAGGCAATAGCTAGTGGACCGGTTTATCAAATAATGTACACGCCACAAGTTTTTCCGAGATTGAATATGAAAAAAAATGATTACTCTCCTCACTTCTCTTTACTCCTCATACGTCTGAGTACGCCATCGAGTTCCCTACCATGGCCGACAACTATGAATTCCCCTCCACCCCAAATGAGTTACAATCTGAAGTCGATCGATATCTCTGGGAGACGGCAGTTCCTGAAAGGGAGGTGACATCTCTTTGGGAGTGGTTAGAAAGCGGTGAGGATCCCATGAACCTGTGGTATGAAAACAAAAATCACTATATTACTCTGCAGAAGCTCATTAATGAATCGGACAGGGTGGAATTACCGCGATTTGAGTTACCCATACCACCACGAGGCCGCGCTGAAGGTAAAGAGTGGTTATACAGGGAGCTAAGTCAATCGTTCTCTTGGGGCGAACAAATATCGCACAAATACTTGGATGCTCTCAGAGCAGTTTTTTTGGCACGAGATGATATCAGAGAGTACCTCATGTGGAACTCTCCTCCTGCGCATTTCGATGCATTCCCGCCGAATTTGGATGAGTTAGCTTGGGCTGCAGAACAAGGTGCGTATCTTTATTATGTCTGATAACGAGTATGCTTGTTGACCGTTAATCTGCTGTGTGGGACTAGACAAACACCAACAACAAACACCACAATAGTGAGTCTGTATAGGTATACGATCTAGCAAGTTTTGTATGTGCGAGTTGAAAGGACAGAACCCTTCAAGGTCTTTGTAGCGATATCTGTAGTAGGTAAGTTCAAAGTTTCGAGTGTGAGGATGTGGGTGCAAATATATGCAGTCAATGGGTCAATGGTTCAAGTTCAATGGCAACAATATGGATCAAACAAATGGTCAAATAACAAGATCACAATGGCAAAGTTCAAATAACAAACAAGTCAATCAAAGGTCAAATAACACAATATGTCCAATCAATATAGGGTGCTGAACCCGAAGGTAACAGACTTTGAATGCGATTTTAAGGTTTAGACGTTCTTGGAACTACAACTGGTATGGTCAAGCCGGATCCTTTATATCCGTAGAGAGACCTATATCACAGCCGTGTTGTCCACAGTACTAATCTGCCTTTTCCACGCCAATCCTCGACCCTATTTATACTACTGTAAATAAGAAACTATTAAACTTGAGAGTCCGACAAAATATAATAACAGAAACTATTTAAATGTCCTTGTCCGTGCGCTAGTACCAAAACTGGGTATAGTCCTACTCGATATAGTACTCGGTCCGTGTATAATACTACATTGTTTCAGAATATTCGCTTTCTACGTTGTAGTCGATCTTACTCGATCGCAACCGTTCAACCGTTCTTTACATTTGATTCTTTGGGTCGCGATATCGGAACTTGCGGTCGCCCGTTCTACAGCTTTGCGTCCGAGATATGTTATTCTCGATCCCCGCAGTGTGTCAGTAAGACGTCGATCCATTCTAGACTCCAATATTTACAGCTTTTACCCCTTGATCAAGGTGGCAACTCCATTGTACCCTTTATGTCGTCAATCATTGCCAATCTAGTGGATGTTTTACATGGGTAGGCGGTTATTATACACCTCCACAATCGGTCCTTCTAGATTTCCATCGATCACTATTTGCATGGTTACTCCTAGCCCAGACGTAGTCTGTGATCATTAAGTAGCTCGCTATGTGGCGCACTCTGTGGCAACTCGGCATCAAGCCGAAGGTTCGATTCCCGTTCGTAACATTTCCCCTTCCCTTAGGATCGTGACAATATATACAAGTCGAGCGTCCGATATGCTGTTCCTTCCGATATCGGTAGTTACCAACATCAGTCCCAAGTCATTATCGAAGGTTTTTACAATTTCGAGACTAGCATAGGCCATAATAACTTTGAATCAATAATAATCCGAAGTCATTTCACCATATCTAGCTTTAGTAGCTATATCGCACTTTGACTGACAGCTCAGGGCTCACTACAGTCCTTATATTCCCCTTATAAGATACAATATCGGCACTCGTAGTCGCAATATTGATGCTTAAAATGCGAGAATTTTCGCACGGCGTATTACCGTCGAAATGTATATCATCAGCCTCCCGGACTAGAGATGGAAGTCTCCCACGTCCGACTTTCTCTGGTCTTGAAGTGGAGACTCGACGAATGGTAGTTTTCGAGCATTGCAAGGCTGTACACACCATGCTCGAAGCCTCCCGACGCAGGATTCAAGAAAATCGGACGAGCACGTTTAGCACTCTCGGACCAAGACAATGGGAGGCTCAGAGAGATGCTGCTGACCACGGCTCAGGCTGAGAACAGCCGACGTATCTTACTGCAGTCTCAGTATGAGGACCTCCAGGCTGCTGCTCAGAATTTACTGTTTTTGACTGCTGTTTCTATTGTTCACGCACGCTGAAGCCTCGGGGGTCGGTCTAATTATATGTATCCGAATAGAACTTTTTTTTTTGGCTGAATATATTGTTCATATGTCTGGGCACGAAATCGAACATTATAAAACAAATTCCGACCTAGGAACGGTCCGCAGGTTTCTCGTTCCCACATAATTTCTTGGCTCCTCCCCTCATGTCGGAACTTGATGACCTCTTCGCTCAAATGTCCGTAGAAGACTGGACAGCGGTTGATAGGGAGGAGATAGAACAAACATTGTTCTTTCCTGGTTCTGGAGACGAGGTCTACCGCGGCAATGAAGGCTTCAAGTTTGTGGTCGTCACCGTAGGCGTTAAGCCGGGTATCTATACAAGATGGTGTGTATCCTGCCTCCTCTGTTGTTATTGAGCTTAAACTCACATTATATAGGACTGACGCAGCTCCACAGGTCAATGGTTATTCGGGTGCTGTCTACAAGAAAGTTAAAGGTTGGACGAATTCAGTAGAGCATCTGCGTGCTGCCCTCGACAAACAGAAAAACGTATCTCAACCTCCTCGAGCAGCAGCATCCGGCCACACGCGTCATGCAAGTTCTTTGTCAGCTCCGTCTCCATCAACGCCCGGCCGTTCTGCTGTGATCCCCGACTCGAACCCCTTGTCAACACCTCCTTCAACCCCGACTCGATCCACACGCAACCCGTCCGCGTCAACTCAGTCTACGCCAAGATCTCCTCGTTCAAGAGAGATCAGAATGATGTATATTCTTGAGGCGTTAGGAACTCCAACTAGACCGAGAGTATATGGAAACGAGTAAGTTTACCCAGGGTTAGATGTGCTTGATTACTTACTTTTCGTTATTAGGAGAGCTGCTGAAGAGGCAACTCAGCGTGCACTTGATGAAGAAGGGGGGTTTGAAATCCTGGAGGCCACAGACTCAGTGAGGGAAGCTGTACGACGAGTCGGGGGCAGACGTTAGATTGTATTCGTTTTTTTTTTTTAACTGTAAACAGAAATGTATGTGTCGTCCTCTTTTGGACACAAAGCGCCCCAACTTTATTAAACTTAAAAAGTGAATGAACGCCAATCCCACGTGACTGATTGAGTTGGTTTTTGAGTTGTCCTATTCTTAAACTGAATTCTAATGGGCGTCAACAGCAAAAAGAAACGTAAGATCGAGGAAACGTGGTGGAATCGTAGTAGAGCGTCCTCGGCTCTGACTTCAACGCTTCTCTCTCTCTCTCATGATCAACAACGTCTCCGCCAACGCACTCGTCTTGTCGACCTGGATTCCGAGCCCGATGGCGAAGAAGACGACGGGTTTGCCCCTCATGATGGAACAGACTACTCGTCGGACTACGCATACTCCGAAATGACTGGTGATGAATGGCAGGGGGAAGAGCATGATGAATACGCAAGGTTTTGGGAGGCTTTAAACGAGAGCGGTGTGACGGAGGACGCTATATTGCAGGCTCTCAACAGAGCTGAGGCAGCCGAGGCAGCCCAAGTAGATATCAAGATGACTCGTCGACAAAATCCTCATTCGGTACAAGTTTTTTTTTGCTTTTTTCGTCTGACTGATACGAAATTTTTTGCTAGGACAATCCTCATGCCTCCTGGATACCATTTTGGGAGGAATATTTAGATGAAATGCTTTATACCGAGGGCCGTAGTGGTTGCGCTAGCATTTGTTGGACTTGCGGCGAAATGGAGGCGATGTATAGGTGTGTAGATGAAGAATGTTTCGGTGGGGGCATGATGTGCACTACTTGTATCGTTGATGCCCATGCGAGGTTACCTTTGCATTGGATAGAGGTATGTACAAAGTACCCTTTCTAAATAACCTCACCTATCTAAATCTTGACGGACTTTTCAGGAATGGAATGGGACTTTTTTTACAGCGACTTCCCTCAAGGAACTTGGTCTCAAGGTATACCTAGGTCATCCCGGAGGTCAACGTTGCCATTATTCCGTCAGTGGTGACCGGGACTTCACCGTTCTTCACGTCAACGGAATACACCAGGTAGCAGTGGAGTTTTGTGCTTGCAAAGGTGAAAACTCTCCTACACATGCTGTACAACTTCTGCGGGCACGGTGGTATCCGGCAACACCGATTAATCCACAAACGTCAATCACTTTCTCATGTCTACGACAGTTCCATCACATCAACTGTATTGGAAAGCTCCCCGCGTATGATTATTATCTGGCCCTATTCTTGATGACGAAAAGCAGGCAACGAAAGCCACCCAAGGTCTGTCCCTTTTGTATCACTCCTGTAGTATGTGCTGATAGCGTTGCGCAGGATCGTTATAATGTTTTTTTGCGTTCCATGTTCCAATGGTGGCACCTCAAGATGGTGAAAAGACACGGGCGTGGACATCACCATCTGCATATCTCGGGAACTAAAGAGGGTGAGCTGGCAGAACTTTGCCCTGCGTGTCCTCAGGAGGGCTGGAACCTTCCTGTGGGCTGGAAACTCGTTGCAAAGACTCTTCTGTAAGTGCGTTTATTCAGTAACTCCTGTTTATATATTAACAGAGTTTTAGATTCAAGTACGCGAAGTTTTTGGCCCTCGACGCAAATTTTCGGCTTCGGAATAAAATTGTATCCAATGACTACAAAAGTCCGACGCTTGGCCCTGGCTGGGCTTACCTTGTACCACAGGAAGCCTACAAGGAATACATCGAAAATTTTGTCGACGAGAAGGAGGTAAGGTTTGCTATTCCCTAAAAGGCGTATCGTTGAATAATCCGACAGATGAATTCTTGTTCTGGATTCGCTGCCATGTTCCTGGCCAACCTCAAGAACGTGAAGGGCTTACGTGTTACGGGTGTAGGCGGATGCTGTTGTGGTCGACATCGGGTCTGGGAACCAAACAGTATTGGTGACCTGCAGAAAGGGGAAAGGTGTGTATTTGCGACGTACATCACCCACTCATGACTCATATTATAATTTTAGATACTGTAATATGGACTTTATATTTTGGTCCACTATCAAGGGGAAAGAATATCTCAACATTTTTATTCCGTATGACATCTCATGTCAATGGGGTCGTCAATTCTGGATGCGCATGCAACAACATGATCCTTCGGTGGAGATGAAGTACGGGTTGGATGGGATCACATTCCTTATTCCGAAGTTTCATCTTCGCGTTCATCGTCCCGCTTGTCATAGTGATTACAACTTCAATTATACTCCCAGGTGTGGTCAGACACACGGCGAAGTCATTGAGGAAGGATGGTCGCAGTCGAACAAGGCAGCGTCTCAGACGAAGGAGATGGGTCCGGGGACTAGAGCAATGACTCTGGATGACGTCTTCGGGTTTTGCAACTGGCAGACGATCCAGAACTTGGGTTTGTAATGATCTCGTATATTAAGTATTGCCACAAAACGCTAACGACAATAATAGATCAGGTACTGGGAAAACGTCTCATCAATGCGGTCAAGGAATTTGACCTTCATTTCATTGATTTCGAGAAGTTTGACCGGGCGCTGGAATCGAAGCTGGGTCGGGCGCAGTTGGAGGAGTGGAAAGAGATGGTAGAGACATGGGAGAATGATCATAGTGAAGATTGCCCATATGAGGTACAAGTCGAAGGTTGGTGGTGATGTGCCGCTCGTGGGTCTAACGCTAATGTTCTTGACATCAGAAAAGCAAAGCTTTCGGCAGGCACAGCTTGATTTGGCAAAGGAAGAGCACGAGAAGATTATGCGGGGAGAAGTCATCCATAGCTCGAGTCTTTGTGTCTTTTTGGTTAATGGGATTGAATTGCAAGAATCTCAGTGCGTATACTATCTATTACAGTCTTTCAACTAATCTAATATCACGTCAGATGTAGCCTGACTCTCTATCTACTCACGAACAACCCGCTCTCACCCACCCAAGCGCTAGAGGTCCAGAAGAGGAGAACGTCCCTGCTGAAGCGTGTACAGCAGTTCCGCACCGT
>ML179088.1:38503-111518 GCA_004369135.1 Dendrothele bispora CBS 962.96 | reverse complement strand
TTGAAGATGGTCACCAAGTGACCAACCCAGGGGATACTTCCACCAGCTCGAACTCGTGTCACTCTACAGACATTTGCGTCAATCCAGTATATCTATCCAAATACGAATCGACACGTTAATTACTCGAAAGAATTTAAAAAAAACTCACGTTTTGCGCTATGTCCATTACTTGTAATAGCCCTTCCCAACTGTAAATGACTAGTCCTTGCAATCCTTTATGTTCGCCAGCGACGACTTCAACACCGTCTCCTTCATATACTATCTTGCGGAGGTTCACGTTCCACGCCCATTCGGCTGCATCCTCCTCAGCTAATCCAAGACCATCGTAATCGTTAAAATTGAATCATACATCTATCCTTCTCTACCGATAAGATGATAGCTTTCTTGGTTCGGACTTTCTGGGGAGATCGGGATTGTCGATTTGTGACTGGGTGAGTTTCTCGTGGCATAGAACGTGAACTTTCTCCTGGTAGAAAAAAGTCCAGTTCGTCGGAACGGGGAATGCAACACTTTGCAGTATTGGATGTCCACTGGCTCTGAAGAGCCGACGTGTGTTGTCATCGATGGCGACCTCTATCGGCGTTACTGAGTTGTAATCAACATACTTCTTTAAAAGTCCGTATTCATACTCCTGCCCCTTGTACACAAAATGGTGGTCTTGAAGTGTTGAAACCTCATCAAGAGAGAGATCCGTGGTATGGAATAAAGCTTGAGACGGGCGCTCTTGTTGACGTTTCCGTTTCTTCATCTGAGCATCATTTTGCTTGTATTTAGCATCAGAGGTGGGAGAGCGGCGATGAGAACTAATGGTCGTACTTGTTAGGCGAGGAACTAGTAGTACCGCCAGTCTGCGTTGAGCAGCGGAGGTTTCTCGACACACCACAACTCCAACGTCGTCCTTATAAGTGCCTCGTGTAATTTTAATCCATGAGTACAATTTAATGGAGGGTGCTCGTGTGTCGAGTAGGACTGCGATTTCCTCGCCAGAAACCTTCTCTAGCCAAACCTGGGCTTTGGCCAGCCAAGGCGTCGAAGTAAACGCGGCCTGCGCTCGCCCTCGGGTTTGACGAACAGGTTTTAATTGGTGAAATGGTTCCTGTCGCTTTATCACCAACTTGTGACCTCGTAAGTAGTCCATCAAGTCAGAGTCTTGCGGTCGCAGACCTAAGTCTGCCTCGAGATAGATGAAGCCGGCCACCGTCGGGATAGAGAAAGCTGATCGGAGGGACGGACGGGGTGTAATTCTGAATCATTTGGTGCATTTGAGTTTTGCGTAAGTGTTAGCGTTGGAGTGGAAGATGATGAGTCGGAGACGGAAGCGAGGATATTGCCGGAGGGGGTGGTGAGGTTCGCGGTGGGTATGCATGGGACTAAATGAGGTTTCATATCAGTAACCCGCTTGAGTGCATCGAGAGGGTCCTCTTCGGGATCGCTGATAGTAGCAGCGTTCAATGCTTGATCCCAAACAGAGGTATACTTAGAACCAAGTACCAGCTGCAACTCTGCATGGGTACCAGGGATGCTACCGTTAGGATCTACGGCGAAGTGACATAAAATGTCGAAGGCTTTCTCCTCTGCTGATTCGGTAGTGCATGTAGAAGGTCCCGTTTCTGACCTCGTACTGGAGTTATTTGTTGTAGTCTCCGATACTGGTGTAGGAGTAATGACCGGACTCGAAACGTTTGATGTCTTTTCTTGTTCTCGAAGCATCAGGTCGATTACTAGCTCCGTTTCGCAGCCTGGCGTGCATTTCACCCTCCAAAAACTGTCCTTGCCCACCTGACTGGACAACAAGGCTGTTCTCAGGGCAGCATTCGAAAGAGTGTCATCGTGATGTTCGCGTAGCGGAGAGATGGTCGCTCTCTGAACGTAGCGTTCCAGGAGGTAGTCGGTAAAGGTCGCATCTGTGGTGTCTTGCTGTTCCTGTTCCAGCAGGTCCTCGTTTTGCCACGGATCTGCAGAGTATTAGAATACGAACTATCACCTATTACAAAGGCAACGTACCGCCCAAATCGTAGTAGGGTTCCTCGTCTTCTTCTTCTTTTCCTTCGTCTGCAAATTCCACTCCCGCTCCCTGGGGATTACTGTTACCGTCTTCGTCATCACTGCTGGGTAGAAAAAGCGGTTCATCATCCAGGATGTCGTCGTCATCCTCAACTTGGGCTTCGATGTCGACGAAAGGATTTGACATGACGGCTGCAACTAGCCGAGTCAGTAATGCTCAAGTACGTCGTCCTCCAGGCAAAAAATAGTGTAAAGACTGCTAAGACTGCTAGATACACTCTCCTGCCGTGCGACGCGTTTCCATCCTTATTTTTTCAGTGCTCCTTTGGCCAGACAACCAGTGGACGCGTTTTCATATATCTTAGACGTGCGCACAATTTTCTTTCCCATTATATTACTACGCTAATCTATATACTTGTGTGTATGCTACGGGTAAAATACAAAGAGACTCACCTACAGGGGAGCGGGAGGAAGGCAGAGAGAAGCAAAGCGGACAGAAGGAAGAGGTAAGAGGGCAAGGAAGAACTCGTGAGAATACGGTGAAGTCGGACCTACGTACCTCTGCTAAGCGACATCAATTTGCGCCCGCTGTGCTGGGTCGGTGTCGTGACTCAGTCGGTGTCGTGACTCAGTCGGTGGCGTGACTCCGTCGGCACTGTGACTCCGTCGGTGCTGTGACTCCGTCGGTGCTGTGACTCCGTCGGTGCTGTGACTCCGTCGGTGCTGTGACTCCGTCGGTGTCGTGACTCGAGTCCTGTTTATAGGAAGTGCAAATTGATGTCGCTTAGCGCAGTGTCACGATCCGCAGTCAATCAGGTTCTCACGCTCCTACTCTTGTCTTCTTACCACGTTCACCCCTCAACGACGGCCTCAACGACGGCCTCAAATGTGCTCAATAGGTAAGTCAAACCGTTCTAACCTTGTTTTTGTACTAACGCAGCGATGATGACGAGCGTAGACCTGTCTTTACTCCAGCCCATCAGCACCTCACCACGCCCATCACCATGTTAGTTAGTACATAATGCTCAGATCCTCGGACGAGGTAAGTCCCGTTGTCTTCATCCTGTTTTTTCTCGTGCTCATAAGTCATTATGGTTGGGTCTAGATCTCGGAGACCGAGACTACGCTAAACCTGTCTCTACTCTTTCTGCCCGCTAACCTCGCCAAGATACTCTCTGCCCGCTAACCTCAATAATCTACCAGCTCACCCGACAATGTACCGGATCACCTCGATAATACGATGCTACCTCCTCCCTCACCTATAGCTCTTTCCGCCCGATAACCTCTACAATCAACTCTCTGCCCGCCAACCTCGACAGAACACTCTCCATCCGCAACCTCAATACTATACTCTCGATCCCTGCCAACCTCTATATCACGATGCTCCGTCCTCTCCTCTTCTATAGTATATATTAATCGTTACCCGTACTACCAACATAAATACCGTTCTTGTCTTACACACCCTATCTCCTATACTACCTAATACTTTACGGTGCATTGTGACCAGTCTTGTTCTCTACGTTAAATTTTCTGCATGAACGGACCGATGAAATGTGTTGTAACTGTTGTAATCATATCTATTGTTCGGATTGGACTCCGAAGTGAGGAAACCGAGCATGTGGTCCTCCGCATATTTAAAACAAAACCAAAAAAGGTAGGTGTATGTCCAAATGAGGCAATAAATCCAAAATTGATGTGTAGTTTATGACAGTGTATCCGAACAAAGACACAACCCTGGGGACAAAAAAAGAACGCCCTATAAAGTGAGTCGAAGTGCTGAACTGTTCAATCTATGATTCTCATCGTATCAAATCTTCTCTTCCAGACATGCCAAAGACTCGCTCTAAGTCAGCCGCTGAGAGATCGACTCAGACCCGTGCCCGGTCTCCCATGCACCCTCGACCTCCTGCCAAAGGTCGTTCAAAGGCAAAAACACGCTCGACTCCTGCCACCATCAATGCTTCTCCACCAAACAATGTCGACGGACATGAGAGTCAGTCTCTCGCACGTCCAAAACCTCGAAAAAGGTCGAAGAAAGTAACAGGCCTGACCACCGATGGAGGTAAGTTGATGATTCATCGCTTCTCGCAGTAGAACTAACTAACTCTCTTCCCTCAGAGGAAATGAATCTTCCACCCGACCAACCCGCTTCTGAGCAAGTCGAACATAACGCGCTCAATGAAGGTATGTTGGTCACTTCGCTTCTCGCAGTAGGACTAACTAACTCTCTTCCCTCAGAGGAAATGAATCTTCCGCCCGACCAATCCGCTTCTGAGCAAGTCGAGCGTAGCGCGTTGTCCCCACAACAAAACCTACTATCCACTAAACCTCCATCTCATCATTCTAGTCCGACTCCGCTAGCCGCAGCTCAGCATGTTGACCTTTCGAACCCCGCTGCAGTGCAGGAATCTGAATCCGCCAACGACTCTCCTATCTCTTGTGTAGAAGCTCTACAAATCATTCGCGATTACGCTCTATATCAGGCAGAGTTCCTCACGAGTTGCAGGTCAGCGCAAGTACTCGCGGATGAGCCGTGATCTGACCCACAGGTATTGAAGATCCGCGGATCCAGGTACCCGTAGGTCCGGGTCAGTTGCGAGTCCGGGTCACAGAAATTTTTTATGACCTTGACCCGCAGGTACCTGCGGGTACCACATATAAGATTTTCAGCCACTGTACAACTTACATAAATTAATATCTGAGTCCAGGAGTACTTCTAGTAAGTACATATATTTAAATTTGATCTCTTCTGTTACAACAGACAAATGGAAAAAACCCCCACATGGCATTATTTCAATTTATTTGTAGCTATTAATATGGAAATTCTTCCTGCTCACAGGACTTCTGAGGCTTGTTTGGCACAACTAATGAGCTCAAGTCAAATCCCTGCACTCACTTGATGGATTACTATTTCTAGTAGTGTCTCAAATAATTTGGTGGTTTCTAGATAAAATTTGAGAAAGTTATACTTTGTAGATACTCTGAATTGACAAGTTTGAGCTGTAAACTGAGATAAACTCTCCCAATTCTTATCTAAAAATCACCAAAATATTTGAGGTACTTTTGGACACATTCATTCATTTAATGACCATGGGGATTTAGCCTAAGGTCAGTAGTTGTGCCAAATGAGCCTCATATGAAAATTATTCCTCCTGACAGCACTTCTGAGGTTTTTTGGCACAACTACTGAGCTCAGAACAAATCCCCATGGTCATTAAATGGATAAATGTGTCTAGTAGTGCTTCAAATATTTTGGTGAATTTTAGAGAAGAGTTATATCTTGTAGATGCTCTAAATTGTCAGGTTTGAGCATTAATATGAGATAAACTTTCTCAATTCCTATCTAAAAATCACCAAAATATTTGAGACATTACCTAGCACATTTATTCATTCAATGACCATGAGGTCACTTCTTGCAATGCAAAATATCAAATTGAATATGTAAAGAATGTATACTTATTTATTGGTCACTATTTTTATTCACTTTTTCTTCTCCTGAGCTCTATATATTGAGTTGTAAGTCAATAAGACTGTTCATATATGCACTTTGATGTAATTATTAATCTCTACACAATGGCCTATGTCCCGCATTTTTAGAAGTATATCCTTTCTGTGTAAAAACTTGGTGCCACAATTCTTGAGTGATCAAATAAATAACCAGGGAGCCACCTCTGTGACTACTTCTAGAAATGAAAAATGTGTGGCTTTGAATTATCTTTAGAATGATACATAACAGATATTAATTGATAGTCTATTGCCCAAGATATGAAGAAATCTTACCAAACCCTGTGATTGCTTCACAGGTACCTGCGAGTACTTGCCGAGTAACGGGTACCTGCAGGTACCTGCGATCCGGATCCGGCAAGTCCGGGTCAGGTTTCCCACGGGTAAGCCACGGATCTGGGTATTAGTTTTATGATCTGTATACCCGCAGGTCACGGATCCGGGTCACCTGCGAGTTAACTCGTGCGGAACTCTGATATCAGGAAAACGAGGTTAAAGACATCACAGATTGGGTCCAGCAGTCGCTGAAAGATAGGTTCAGTTCGAGTTGGAGCAGTGTCATCGATGCCGCTGGGCGGGAGGATGACGAAGAGGACCCATTTGCGACTTTGACTCGTACCTATGACAAGGCCGTAGAGGTCCTGTCATTATCTGTCGAAGAACTTTCTATCCTATTGAAGGATCAGCCGCAAGCTTTCGTATCACCTCAAGTCGACATCCCGCTGCGTTCTATGTCGCCGAAGACGGGTATGAGACCCATTTCTCCTGTTTTCCCGGCACCCGAACGCGTACAGGAAACACCCCCTTTCTTAGGCAAGTCTAATCTTTATGGCCTTGACAGGTAGAGCACGCACTAATTCTACAAATGCAGATCTTTGCGAAGTCGTGGCTAGCAAAAACCGAGTACGATTCACAACCCCGCAGAGACTTCCTTCCTCTTTACATGAAGCCGGGCCCATTGCTGGTGTCGCAGACGCTCCGGCCCTTTCCTCCCCGATGGACGCTTGGGTCCCGAGTGAAGGTGCGGAGTACCCTGAAGCGCCCTTGGATCACACTCAAACGGATGAGAACATGAACGTGAACATGGCACAAGACGGCCAGGAGGCGGAAAGAGGAAACGAGCTTCAACAGCAGGTTGGTGAAGCGGAAGATAAAGCTATCGGCGATGCAACTGCGGTCTCTCGTCGATCCAAGCGTTCACGGTTGACCAAGTCCTACCAATACCAGCGAGCTGATGGGGACAGCGTAGTCGAGAGTGACTCAGGAGAAGACGACGACTATCAGCGGACAGTTGAAGAGGAGAGGAAGAAAGAGGAATCTCGCCGTCGACGAAAAGGGTTGAGTCCTTTACCTCCTGACAACGAGGACGAGGACGAGGATGACGATGAACTTGAAGATCCTCCGATTCACTCTGGGAAACGACACTATGGCGAGGGAACGAAGAAAAGCAGAAAGCGGGATGAAACTAGACCCAAGACTGGCGACGAAGATGGGGAAAGGAAGAAAGGCCATGAAGGCGGCGGAAGTAAGAAGAGTGAAGGCACCAAGGCGACGATTGATGATCCTGAGGACAGTGATGAAGAGACGTTGGGGGGCAAACCAGGTGTAGTGGATGCAGCGACGCGGGCTGAGGCCCAACGAAACCTTGAGGAGTACGAAGCAAAACAGGAGGCGCTTGCACGAGCAGCTGGGAAACCAGTCTCTGCTATCTATCGTGTAGCTGGTGACAGTCGGCGAAGACTTCGAGGTTGGAATTTGTGGAATCTGTGGCAGAAGTGGTTGGTTCACGAAGAAGGGGGGCAAATGCAAGGAGAAAAACCAAACGAAGAAGGTGAGTTTTCTTCATAATCGATATATTTGCGCGATTTGACAAAGTTCTTCTTATTGATTTATTAGAGGATGAAAAGAAGTGGATGAGTAGACGCTGGGAGGAGACACGCTGAGAGAAACTCGGTGAACATTGGGACAACCCGAAGCATTACCACGAAGCTTTCCACTGGCTAGTGGAATGGTATGAACCGCTTTACGAGGCGGACGCCCGCCCACTCATTCAAAAAGGCTTGACCAAGCGGCAGATCGAGAAAGTTGCCCAGGAGTTCAATAGCAACGTGAGTTCTATCATCACCGTCATTAGCGAGCTCTATTGACCAGTGTATTCTTTAGTCTCGACATGCGAATCGCAACTTGGGAGTATGTTGCTTCGGGTTCATCGTTGATCTTTACGGTGACCATAGCGTAATGTTTGGTGCTGGGAAAGAGTTTGAGGACATGCGTGCTCGAAGTCATTCCCAACTATCTCAGTACTTGACTGATGTTGTGGCGATGCTCCGAAACTCTAGCGTCAATATTCGCCTTGGAGTGGACGCTAACTCAGATCACCGTTGGATCACCGCACAAGCCGCTAGCATTCCCTTGAACAGCGGAAAGGATGCGCATCGCAGTTTCATCCCCTTGGTCATGCGGTACGATTTGTGTGAGTATTACTTTCAACCGCTTCTCTTTCTGAGAATCCCGCCTGACAAGTCCGCCTAGCTCGATTTGCACCAAATGAAGCATGGAAGAAGGGCAAGTTCAAGTGGAATGACTTTGCAGACTTAGCTTTCCGTCACCAAGCTCGCATCATCAATTGGCATAAACTGGTCGGCGTCCCAGGGACAACGCTACGGGAGTTCAAGAATACCGTTCCGATGCCCATCATCTACGAGATGACTGGGCCGCGTTTGAAAGAGCTGCATCAACATGCAAGTCGCTACGAAAACGGTGATGATGAAGTCGATATTCTAAAGGAGGTCGACAAGAACGCACTGCGGTTAGTTGAATGGAGTCAAGGTGCGTGGACTCTTCAGTCTTATTCAAACATTTGATCTGACAATGGCTCTACACAGCGGAGAAGGAGTTACCCTTGGAGCTGCAGGGCGAGATTCCAATAGTCGTTGCGACTGATGGAAAGACCCTCACTCGCGTGAAGAACTCCAAACAGTGGGCTTTGCAAGCGAGCAGTGACACCGAGGATCCTAAACGCAAACGCAAGAGCAAAGCTAAACAAAAATCTCTTCCAAGTCGCTCTCCTTCACCTTCTTGTTCCCGCTCAAAATCTCCGATTGGTTCGCCCGCTCAAGTTCCAAATCAAGAACCCTTTCGTGCCCGCTCAGACTCTCCTCTCGGTTCTCCTTCTCGAGGACGTTCAGATCATCGTTCTAACGTCTCGGGTCCCAATCCTCCTTCTCATTCGACTTCCCTTACCCGAGGAGACCGTGTTCAGTCCCCCACCGGTGCTCATGACGATTCACGCTCTAACTCTAATGGAGGGTCAAGAGGTGACATAAATATGGACGATATGGTGTGGGATGATACTGTGCAGGATCTCGTGCACAAGGACACACTCGGGATCGCCGAAACTCCAGTTCCCACACCCAAATATGGAGTAATTAAACCGAAGAAGACCGGGGGTCACAAACGCAAGCGTGAACATAGCCGGCAACCCACGTCTGGAAGTGATTCAGCGTCCGAGTCGGAACGCCTGCCTAAGAAGAAGAGGTTAGACAAGGATCAGGACCGTACTCAAGTCATCGGACGCGACAAAGAGGAACGAGAGGATCGAAAAAGGCGGAAAGAAAAGCGGCGAAGAGATAAGAGGGAGAAGGAGGAACGGAAAAGGGAGCGAAGAGAAAAGAAGGAAAAGGAACGGGAAAGGGAGCAAAGAGAGGAGCGGGAAAAGAGCAAAGAGAGGAGCGGGAAAAAGAACGGGAAAGACAGCGAAAAGAGGAGAGAGAGAAGGGGCGAGAAAGGCAGCGAAGAGAGAAGGAGCGGGAAAGACAGCAAAGAGCGGGGAGAGAGAAGGAACGGCAAAAAGAAGATCGTCAGAGGGCACGAGATACAGAGGTCAGCGATGACAGGAAGAATCGAAACAAGGAGCGGGATTCCGAGCAAACGATGAAAGCAGGAGGTGAAAAGAGTCGGGTCGGAGATGGAACGAATGTGGGGGGAGGGGAGAAAGGGCGTGATGAGAAGAACATCAGGCCTGGAAAGGACCAGAAGGATAAGGGTAAGGGCAAAGAGGTAGTCAAGAGCTGAATGGTCCAATGTAGAAACTCAAATGTACAATATTTTTTATTAAGAAACCGTGTAACGAATAGTTTGTTTCTGGCTCCTTTTTCACTTACCAATACATCTCTAGCAGACAACCGGTTCAACAATACGTATACTATATAGCTTCTTTACATCTCTAGCATTGACCGGGCCGTAGTACCAGCCATTTCCGTGATTTACACGTGACCAATTCCAGATCAACAGAGCACTTCTCACGTGGTTTAAACTTTACTTTCTACTAACTTAAACATGTCAACCAAACGCTGTTCCACCCCCGAAACTGATCGCACGCCAAAGCGTCCTCGTCATCCACACGGAGACACAGGTGAAAGCCATTACACCGTTAGTCCCGCAAAAAATCCACCGGAGCATGCGCGGAATGAATGTCCTGGTCATAGTAGCCATGCGAAAGCTGTAGAAGTGGACGAAGGTCAATCGCAAAAGGGTATAGTCAGAAAGATGCTGACACTTCAAACCACTTTATAGCCAAAACAACATTTAAAAATAACGCAGCTCTTGAAACTTTTTCGTTAGCACATCACCTCCCAAATACAGTGACAAAGTGAGCGAGATACCTGCGACCGCTCCATATTACTGACATTCGTGACGCAGACCAAACATCGAAACATGGATCGGACGCGTCAAAGGCACCGCGTCTTCAAGCGAAGGGATCTCAGATAAAAGTGGTATGTATCTACTAGCATAAAGATATATCCTATTCACTCGCTTGTGGCAGTAACCGACGTCGCCGTTCAAACCGACTCGACCACTTTCCCCGTCGACATACTGTACTATTTCGACCAACAGTTCAGTAACGCGTAACAACAGGGGTCTGAACTAGGTAATTTTGAAAATTGTAACGCGTAACACAAGGTTTTGAACTGGTTCCATAACATTTTCGTCACACATTTAGCCAAAAAAAGTGTTTTTTGGGGGGCCGGCTACGCCGGCATTCAAAAACGTAACACAGATTTTTGCCCTCTGAACTGCTGTTTTACAAAATCAATGCGTAACGCATAACACCCCATGAACTGTTGGTCGAAATGGTACAGTATATTCGGTACCGTACGAGAGGCTATCCAACCGATTCGCAAAAGTCAGACGCAAGTGCAATGACCTCCACATCGACCTCGATCACGCGAAACTGGCTTCGGAGGTTGGCTGGACAAAATTCTGGCGTGCAGAAGCGGAATGTCGAGAACTCAGGAAACTTGTCAGTGAAACCAACAAGGAATTAATGGAGGCTAGGAAAGCCATCGATGAATCCACCAAGGAACTGCAGGAGGCCAGAGAGGAGCTAGATGAATCCACCAAGGAACTGCAGGAGGCCAGAGAAGAGCTAGATGAAGTGATTGATGTGAAGGATAGCGCTGTAACAGATGCCAGGTTTTGGAGGGGAAAGTGCATCGACATGGGGGGTGTCCCTGACATTGCCGATCACTACGATGATTATGATTGAGTCCGGTTATTGACGCACATGCTAATCTGTTACCAATCGCGATTGAATTTCCTGCCCTACAGTACCTACAAAACCTTTCTGTCGTACGACTCGCAATGGACCTGAGCTGGTGAATGACCATCTTGCCTCGCTTCTCGCTTACAAAATTTTCTCTTGAGCACCACATTCCTGTTTGCACTTACTTCCTCATCTGTTATACACACGATACTCTATGTCATTGAGCATCCAAATATGTCCTGTAGCCCTACAACTCGCTTTGTACATACCAAACGATCCTTTCTGCTATCGACCGATTACCTGAAAAGTAACTTTACATCCAGGACCACACAACAGAGTAAGGGCATATTGAATACCTTGAGCCACGTTGTACCCACTGAAACCAGTCATGACAACCAATCACCTACGACTATAATTTCTGACCGACACCCTTAAAAACGTTCTGTGTATCCTCTTCACGCTGGTCGTTAGTATCGTCACTATACGCATTAAAGAGTGCGAACGAAGATGTGAGAAAAAAAGCGAATCATATACTAATGTACCTATTACAATAGAGCACGAAAATAGAGTAAGAACTGTAGTATAGATGTAAAGTAAAGAGACCCGGTACCAATGATGGAGAAATTCTTGTCGTCAAAGTTTGGAGTACACTGAGATTATTATGTTAGGAAGTCATAGTTCAAGAGGGTCGTGTTCTCCGAGTTCATTAAGGAAAGTAGCGCAGCAATTGTCTTTAATGCTAGAAGTGCAAGAGGGTCGTGATCTCTAAGTTCATTAAGGAAAGTCGTGTGGAAATTATCTTGAATGCTAGAGTGATAGGTATTGTCGCATGATTGGGGAATTCCCTCATAGACCAACCAGTAGCAGGTGGGAATTCCCTGGGTGGTACTGAACCCAAGGGGAATTCCCCCCCTCTCATGGAGCTACTGGGGAATTCCCTTTGGGTCATGAAGCTACAGGGGAATTCCCTTTGGGTCATGAAGCTACTGGGGAATTCCCTGGGTGGTACTGAACCCAAGGGGAATTCCCTTTGGGGCATGAAGCTACTGGGGAATTCCCTTTGGGTCATGAAGCTACTGGGGAATTCCCTTTAGGTTCAGTACCACCCAGGGAATTCCCAGTAGCTTCATGACCCAAAGGGAATTCCCCAGTAGCTCCATGAGAGGGGGGGAATTCCCCTTGGGTTCAGTACCACCCAGGGAATTCCCACCTACTACTGGAGCTACTGGGGAATTCCCTTTGGGGTACTGAACCCAAAGGGAATTCCCCAGTAGCTCCATGGGAGGGTGGGGATTCCCTTTAGGTTCAGTACCACCCAAGGAGTCCCCCTCAATCCAGTAATAGGGCAATAAGAAACTTAATGACATTTTTGTAAATTATTGGTAGATACTAATGTCATAGTTCTTAATTTCTCTTTTCTGACCAGCTTCAAGTAGAGACTGGAGTACTTTCAAGTTTCCTTCAGCACCTTGGTATTGTATGAACAATTCATGTCACACAAATGGCTCCTGAGAGATGATATGATCCTGGAAATGCAATCTGAATGGAATGTTGCTAGATTGGTTTTATTATTTGAGATGCTTGCTACTATAGAATCTGTACAGAAGGTTGGTGAAATGTCATAAACTCTGATCTGAATTACCAACCTTTTGATATGTTTGGTACTTATGGTATTTTGTCATGTGGAGCAAGCTACTACAGTCTTTTGCATCAAGTCTAAAGTCAAGCTACTGGAGTCTTTGGATCAATTCTAAAGTGTGACATGTGACATCTGGGGAATTCCCCATGCTCCCAAAGCAGGTCCTGGAACTTCCCCAAGCACATAAAAGGGAAGTTCCACTGAGCTCCCCAGGAGAATGGGGAAGTCCCCCATGGGCTTGTAGGGAGGGGGAAGGTCCGGGCCCTTATGACCTCTAGGGTGGATCTTGGGGCAGGGACCATTCCACCTAAGTAGGTCCCCTAGGGGGGGTGCCTGAAGTGAAAACAATTCATAAAAGAGGTATTCTCCAAGCACGGCTTACCAACGGATATAATATCGGATCGACGAATGACTTTTGTATCAAGCTTCTGGAAGTCTCTATGTCAGATTCTGGAGATTCGATCCAATCTCTCTACGGCATACCACCCAGAAACGGACGGTCAAACGGAGAGAACCAACCAAACTCTAGAACAATACCTCTGCCTTTTCGTGAATTACGATCAAAATGATTGGGAAAACCTCTTACCTTTGGCCGAATTTACCTACAACAACTCCCCCCACTCAGCTATTAACACAACGCCCTTCTTTGCCAACAAAGGATACCACCCCCGACTTACTTTAAAATTACAAAATGTCAACAACCATGTGGCTCAAATGATAGCTACCGACCTCACTCAAGTCCACAAGTACCTAAAGGATCAAATTGGGAAGGCCAACGAATCGTCAAAATTACAAGCCGACAGGAAACGAAGAGAGGAACCCGAAGACTGGGAAACAGGAACTATGGTATGGCTGAACACCGAAAATATCAAAACCAAACGTCCAATGAAGAAGCTGGATTATAAAAAGTTAGGACCATTCCAAATCGAAAGGAAGATTTCAAGCCACGCCTATCAGTTAGCCCTACCCAAATCTATGCGAGGAATACACAACGTGTTCCACATCCACTTGCTCTCTCCCTATTACCAAAATACCATACCTCATCGAACTCAACCTCCGCCCCCACCCATTGAAGTAGACGCCGAGCTTGAATATGAAGTAGATCAAGTATTGGATTCCAGGGTAATTCGAGGGAAAATACAGTTCCTTGTTCGTTGGAAAGGCTTTGGCCCAGAAGAGGACACCTGGGAACCACTGGAGCACCTGGTCGGAGCAACGGAGAGCCTGGAACGATACCTTGATTCCCACTCAGACAAAGTTCAACTCACGCACATCAGGAAAAAGCCCCTAAGCCAGAGATAGTCATGAAGTTGTCCTTGGCTGTCCTTATCAGCCCTAGCTCACCCCCAGGCTGTCTTTCAAAGCCATGGCAATCCAAAAGAGCCTGTGCACTCCTGTGACAGCCTAATAGGGTTTTCCTGTGACTATTCCAGGACTATCCCAGGAGTGTCCAGGAGTGTCCAGGACTATCCCAGGAGTGTCCCAGGAGTGTCACAGGAGTGTCCCAGGAGTGTCACAGGAGTGTCCCAGGAGTGTCCAGGAGTGTTCCAGGAGTGTCCAGGAGTGTCCCAGGAGTGTTCAGGAGTGTCCAGGACTATCCCAGGACTATCTCGGGACTTTCCCAGGACTTTTCCATGAATTTTCTTACTTAGTACAACTTGTGACTCAAGGAATTAGCTCTGCACTTCTGAATTGTTCATATGATACAGGAAATCAATGAGCGAGACATACTATTTAGTGACTATGACAAATATAATACAGAAAAAGACTGGTAGTTAATAAATTGTCTTATAAGAATACAATGTCCGAAAGATTGATGAAAAACTTTTCACAGTCATCAAGAACAGTAGAAGATGTTAATTGAGAAGGAGTTATATTACTGGACCAATCTGGTACCAGCATTATTGACTGTCAAATGGATGATAAAGACACTATACAACCTTGTACAAGGTTGTTCCTGTCTTGCAATCTAGAAGTACGAAGCATGTTGTGACCTCCAGACTTGAAGCTTACAGGGTTCTTATACCATTCCAAGTATGCAAGATGAGACTTGGGCCAGGAAGCAGGTGCTGGTACAGGGACTTGGAAAACATTCTTACTAGAATCTGGTAGCTTGAAGATCAATCGAATCTGAGCTACTAATCAGGAAAGAGCCCCTAAGCCAAAGATAGCCAAGGGTGTGTCCTTGGCTGTCCTTATCAGCCCTAGCTAACCCTTAGGCTGTCTTTCAAAGCCATGGCAATCATTCGTGTGACAGCCTAATAGTTTTTCCTGTGACTATCCCAGGAGTGTCCCAGGAGTGTCCAGGAGTGTCCAGGAGTGTCCCAGGACTATCCCAGGACTATCCCAGGACTATCCAGGACTATCCAGGACTCTTGGGAGTGATTTTTTTGGTGCTAATGAGTTGCACTAATTAATATACCTCAAAAATGACTCCTGGATGATAGAACACAGTCAAGGATTCATGGAGATATGCATCTGTCCTAGGGGAGAGGGGGAGAACACGGTGCTAGAGCAAGAACCAATGCTCTGCAGAGCACAAAACTTTGTATTCATAAAGACAACATAAAAATAGATATGATAAATGCCCCTTGTATTTTTTGAACCGTTAGAACCTCTGATATAAAGTCCCCAAGATACCATAAAGGAAGGGCCTCTAACTCCAGAACAACTGATTCAGGTGACAATCATTCGGCGATTCAGGTGCCGAATGATTGTCACCAGTGAATTTGGGGACCCCAAAAACATTGGGAACGCCTCCAGACTTGTCCAGGTCAGTCCAGTAACTGTCATGCTATGAAGTTTTCTTTTTTTTGATGACTGACTTGAGTATTTTATTTAGAACGTATTGTATCTTTTGTTGTAATTTGAGGGATTGAGCCTTACACAAATGGGCTATCCCCCTTTTAGTGAAACCCCAAAGGAAAAAGAACAAAGGAACGTAGAAAGTCCCTGACTGCTTTGGTAATTAACACACAACTGTGTGTAAGTTTCCTTTTTGGGATACAAGTCACATGATGTTGAAAACTTCGTCGTGAGTTCTACCTCTTCCTTCTTCTTCTTAACTCTCATCATCTCTCCCAAGTCCTCCCCTGCTCCCTCACTCCATCACCTTCTGAGGTCTATATGTATGCGCTCACTCAAGGGAAGCTTCTCTTCACAGTTTCCACACATCACACCTCTCTCTATCATTTTTTATGCCTTGGTCATAACAGACACTGCTAGTCTGGTGTGTGCCCTCTTCTACACGTTGTCTTTCTTCTGCTGACCTCATACTCTGTAGTTCCTTTGCTCACTGCTGGGTCATCATGGGTACTGTGCTGGGTGTGTGTCCTTTTTCTTTTGTTTTTCTCCTGCTGATTACGCTCTATGTTTCTTTTCCTCCTTTCCCTGTTTGTTAGCTATATTATCCTAGCTTCATTGATCGCCCTTTCCCATCATTCTTGTGTGTTTCTTTTCCTCTTTTCTTACTACTTTAGTATCAAGCAAACCTATGGTCATAAAACTATAGTGTACTATTTCTGGTTAGATATGTCGATATGTCTTGTACATCTTGTACATCCTAGCAGCTTCTCTTAATATATTGATTGTTATTTGAATGTGTAAGCAGTGTGTAGCTTAAGCCTCTCATTGAAAACCAGAGCAGTCCTAAAGACGTCCCAGGAGTGTCCAGGAGTGTCCAGGAGTGTCTCAGGAGTGCCCCAGGAGTACCCCAGGAGTGTCCCAGGAGTGCCCCAGGAGTGTCCCAGGAGTGTCCCAGGAGTGCCCCAGGAGTGTCCCAGGAGTGTCCCAGGAGTGTCCCAGGAGTGTCCCAGGAGTGTCCCACAGTTATCCAAAGATAATCAAAGTCAGCCAACGATATTTTGTTAAATTGAGCGTGTGCCATGGCCTCCATGGCTGACTTTGATGCCCATTGACGGCCATGGCACTTAATTACAGTCTTTGGATAGCCTCTGGCTTATTTGACTTTTTCCTGATGCAACAACAGAAAAAGTTGCTCGACAAACTACAGCAGCAACGAAAACTCCCATCTCAGAAGCAAGACCATCACACTTCACAGCCTAGAAAATCACCCAGGTTCATAAAAGATTGATCAGGGAGGTTTATTTGTAACAAAGGGAAACTTTTGTATCGAATGAGCTATCTTTGGTTTAGTCTAACGAACTAGGGGACCAATAATGAATATAACGACCAGAACAACAAACAAACCCGACTCACTCACGAAACTTTAAATCTAATTGATCACTTGGATCGTTTGCTGGGTAGCTCCCCCTCCTCCAAGTCCTCCAATGCCCTCTTATGAGAGTTATCATCGCCCGTCGTCGACTGACCAGCTCGGACAGGCATAGCGTTGGGAGGTGTCGCTTGAATACCTTCAAACCTAACATTGGTCGGAAGGCTGGGTTGATTTGGAGAATTAGGTGGAGCGGGAGGGAGGATAGGGGCTCGAGGAGGACGAGGGTTTGGGAAAGGAAGTCGGGTGCGCTCCAAGACCGTGTTGAAGGACGGAACGGACATCTGGGAAGGCAGGTTGTTCATTAGAACACGAATCAAGCGTTCTCGATCAGCCCCACCGCCCACGAACATCCGACTGACGACTTCAAAACGACGAAGCATGGAGAAACAGCCGTCAAGACGGGCAACGATGGTTTCCAAAGCTGTAAGAACCCTACCGCCCTCGTTGGAACGAACCCGAGCGGTCGATTCGTAAACCCCTAGGATGGCCTCGTCGATTAACTGATAAATCCTCCCAAAAGCCGGCATGGGATTCCCCTGGATCATACGAATTCCAAGGAAGGAAACGTCCGATAAACGACGCAGGAGGACACCTGGAACAGTCAATGGGATCAACCGGAGCTCAAACAAGAAGGGGACTGTCAAACTTACTTTTCTCAGCGTTCAATTGAGCGAGTTGGCCAGTTGCGATGTTCAATCGTCTTAGGAGGATTAAAGTCAAAATAAAGACCTCAAAGATAGGAGACTCAAAGCACATACCCAACTGCAAGTTCCTCTCGTCTTCGGTACTCGGCAACTGTCTTCTGAAGCTCCGCCAACGCATACGCACTTCCACACTCCCGTCCATCAACTCCCGACGAAATTGTCGGTTCTGAGCCAGAACTATCACGAAACCGAAACGGAATCCACGATGATCAGTCGCAAAAAAAAAAAAAAAGGCAAAAGGAAAATAGGAGTTAACGTACCTCGAAATTGGATAGTCAAGATGAGCTCCAGGGGACCCTGGGCTCTCTCTAACTTCCATTGGGGACGTAACATTAACGCGATTGGAAAAAGAGCTGGCATGGTTCATGTGGGTTAAGATGAGAGAAGTGTTGGATAACGACTAGGACGCTCTTTTTTGCGCTCTTAAAAGCGTTCACTGGTCTCTTTTCGAATATTCATCGTCTCCTCGATTCAATGGGTGACGACAGCAAGTTGCGGAGACGGACTACCAGGATGAATGTGGCGTAGCATTCATCGTAAAAGGAGACATTGCACCAGGAACTGAAGGCTAGAGGATAGCTCACGTTGAGGAAAAGGAACTGAGATAACTCACCATTGACAGTAACTCTTCCTGGACGTTGCTCAACCATACACAACGATGTCCGAAAGCCCTCGAAGGCTCGGGCTTGATGAGGGGCGACTGTTACGACGCGTCCACCGACTATACCTCCCAAAGCATCGGGTTGCCGAACTGTCGGTTACCTGACAACCGGTTCCCGACCAGTGCGGTCCGATTTCTTCCGTGTCCAATGATACATCAACGGACTTCCAAATTTGTATGTCAATCTCCTTCCCCGTCGGAAAGCACTTACGATTTCGTACGGCTGAGCAACTGAGCATATGAATTCCATCGGCTGGTGTTCATATCCTCAATTTCGACTTGACTACCTTACAACTCCCTTCGCTACCTAGTACATACCCTTAAATATTTTCTTTTATTTACTTACCTATCTTTTGGTTCTCCTCCAAGGTATTTAAGCTAGAAATACTGTAGAGTAAAGGTAGCGTCGAAATTCAACAAGTACTCACCAACAACTTACACAAGTAAGCCCCTTTTTCTCTTAGAAGAAACCCCTCGATACCTTCATACCCCATTCAATTCAATTCAATTCTTTGATTGATTAACCTCCAAATTGCATTCAAACCCGTCGAAGCCGGCATCCGATCTTTGAATTAGATTGTCGATCAACACTAGTTCCCTATTTGGCTGGCCATATTGCCCAGCGGTCTCTTCGATAGGACCCGCCGAGCAGCGTAACTTCAACTCAAGTTAATCAAGTAGTCCACTTCAATTCATTGGGTACTGAGGATAGCGTGTCCTAACAATGAAGAAGTAGATTTAAAGACAAGGGGCATGGTGTATTACCAGAAATACCTATCAGAAGGATCAGAAAAAAATACATAAGGTTTCAAGAGTAGTTTAGAATCAGACTAGTAAGAATTTTTTACATCAGTGTTGATAATCTTCATCAGTGAGTCAGCAAGTGGGTGCTTCAGAATAAATTCATATTCATGATCTCAACCTTAAGCATTAAAAGCTGCTCCTTGATCCAGAAGCCGCTTCAAAATGGCTTTATTTTGATCTTCAGTGAGTGCTTGGAGAGCATTTTCATAATGACCATCTTGAGCATTCACCTCTGCTCCTTGAATCAAAAGCAGCTTCACAATGCCTTGATTTCCATTCAAAGAGGCTGCTTGGAGAACATTTCCATAATAACCACCTTGGGCATTCACATCTGCTCCTTGATCCAGAAGCAGCTTCACAATGCCTTCATTTCCATTTGCAGAAGCTGCTTGGAGAGCATTTCCATAATGACCACCTTGAGCATTCACATCTGCTCCTCGATCCAGAAGCAGCTTCACAATGGCTTCATCTCCATTTTCAGATGCTGCATGGAGAGCATTTCCATGATAACCACCTTGGGCATTCACATCTGCTCCTTGTTCCAGAAGCAGCTTCACAATGCCTTCATTTCCATTTGCAGAAGCTGCTTGGAGAGCATTTCCATAATGACCACCTTGAGCATTCACATCTGCTCCTCGATCCAGAAGCAGCTTCACAATGGCTTCATCTCCATTTTCAAACGCTGCTTGGAGAGCATTTCCATAATGACCACCTTGAGCATTCACATCTGCTCCATGATCCAGAAGCAGCTTCACAATGCCTTCATTTCCATTCAGGGAAGCTGCTTGGAGAGCATTTCCATAATCACCACCTTGAGCATTCACATCTGCTCCATGATCCAGAAGCAGCTTCACAATGCCTTCATTTCCATTCAGGGAAGCTGCTTGGAGAGCATTTCCATAATCACCACCTTGGGCATTCACATCTGCTCCTTGATCCAGAAGCAGCTTCACAATGGCTTCATCTCCATTTTCAGACGCTGCTTGGAGAGCATTTCCATAATGACCACCTTGAGCATTCACATCTGCTCCTTGATCCAAAAGCAGCTTCACAAGGACTGCATTTCCATTCGAAGAGGCTGCTTGGAGAGCATTTCCAAAACCACCACCTTGAGCATTCACATCTGCTTCTTGATCCAGAAGCAGCTTCACAATGCCTTCATTTCCATTCAGCGAAGCTGCTTGGAGAGCATTTCCATAATGACCACCTTGAGCAGTCACATCTGCTCCTTGATCCAGAAGCAGCTGCACAATGGCTTCATTTCCATTTTTAGCAGCTGCTTGAAGAGCATTTCCATAATGACCACCTTGAGTATTCACATCTGCTCCTTGATCCAGAAGCAGCTTCACAATGCCTTCATTATTGAAAGAGGCTGCTTGGAGAGCATTTGCATAAAACCCACCTTGAGCATTCACATCTGCTCCTTGATCCAGAAGCAGCTTCACAATGTCTTCGTTTCCATTTGCAGAAGCTGCTTGGAGAGCATTTCCATAAAAACCACCTTGAGCATTCACATCTGCTCTTTGATCCAGAAGTAGCTTCACAATGCCGTTATACCCCTTTGCAGAGGCTGCTTGGAGAGCATCTCCATAGTGACCACCTTGCGCATTCACATCTGCTCCTTGATCCAGAAGCAGCTTAACAATGTCTTCATTTCCATTTACTACAGCTGCTTGGAGAGCATTTCCATAACGACCACCTTGAGTATTCACATCTGCTTTCTGCCTGAGGAGAATATCCACTACCTGCCTCAACCCCAGAAAACAAGCATAATAAAGTCTCTCTTCAACCAGTTCTTTATTCAAACCCAATCTGTCCACATTCTCATCATTTTCTGGGTAATAGATATGTAACCACTTTCTATATGGTCCACTCTTACTGCTGAATAATATCACAACATTGGACATATCACAGCTTTCCCCTCCAGCTAATATATGCTTAAACCAATACTTCCCTGCATATTTAACTAATGGATAACTGGATTTATCCATTACTATATTAGTACAATTTCCAAAATGGATCAGATAGATGAGGCAAGATTGTCCAATAAAGTCCTGAGCTAACTGTTCATTAATGTAGAATGCTGACTCATTCCTTGGCACTGTCATCAAGAATTCCTTCACAGAGGGATGAGCCAACTGTAATTCCTTTGAGGAACTTGACCATACACCATTGCTTTTGTTGATAACTCTAACCAGTGTTGACCCCACCACATTTTCTATTGTATTCTCCAAACCAAGTGTACAATCCTCTTTACAAAAGATATTTTCTCCAACATCAATTGCAAATATCTCCTGTGCCATCTCAATTGTCACTGGCTCAAATGAGAATAATATCCAGTGCAGAATGTTTTGGGCCTCTTCTTTGTGATACTCAGGAATGGCTTCCAAAGCTCGCTTATATGTATCTGCTAGATCCTTTGGAAGGTTTTTCAATGCTGCTCGGATAGCCCTCCTGGTACCAATCTTTTTCAAAACTTGAAGCTGACAATCTACCCATCGAATTCTTCATTAAATCCTAGTTAGCCTCCTTCAAAGTAAAGCACAAAATCAAAATCTACTTACTGGCCATGGGCTCCATTAACCAACCTGTCCTTTATCTCGTTTTCCATCCCCTTGAATGGACCTGTATCTTTATATACAGCCTTATCTATATGTTTTATAATATCTTCCATTCCCCCTTCATCATCCACTGACAACTTTACAGTATTCTGAGACTGCCCCAAACATTTGGGCATGGGATTTCGAGATGAAACCATGATGTATACATTTCCAATTTTCAACAGTGTCTGGATAAATTCGGAAACCTCATCTGGTTCCTGACACTCATCCATTGCATCCAGAATAATGTATGTATGTCCTGAGAAATGATTGACTAGCCTCAAAAGCACTTCTTGCATATCACTAACAGATACCTTCTTGTCACCCTTATCACTTTTTTCAAAAAGGTCTCTGAGAACATTTTGGTTATAGCTGGGATGCATCCCTATTTCCTTCAGGAGAGAAGCAACCAGTCCTTCCCGAGTGATCTTTGCTTTTGTACCACCAAGTGTGTCAAAATAGTGGTAGAACACCTCTTGATGCTTCTCCTTCAGGGTTTTGATGATGTTTGTACTTATTCATCCATCAGTGCTGTGGTTTCCAAATTACTGTTGAAAAACTCACCAAAGAAATGTTTTTCCTGATCCAGCTGAAAAACTTTAGTTGGTATAAAATATCACACAAAAAGGATGATGTACCTTTGCCATCTAACCAGAAAAGATTGCGATTATTTTCCCATTGCCTAAATTTTCTATTCTCAAGGAGCCATATTCCTGTACCTTCTGTCATTTTGTTGCATGCTGCAACATAGTTTGATGAAGAATCTGTGGCATTGAGCCATTCTTGGACAATCTTGCTGTTGAATTCTATGTGTGAATAAATCAAGTTGAGAACTATTATTTCAAATCTAATGACAGTGCTCTACCTGAAGACAAAAAATTATTCTGATTTCCTTTGACTACATTGATTGTCGATTGATTCATTGAGATATTATGGCTATGATTGAATATTCTTTTGTCACAATGAATGAGAGATCATGATGTCCCAAAAAAAACTCTCACCCAACAGCAGGAGCATTTGTATCCCCAACTCCTAGTTCTGGATTGTCATTCATAGTCCAATTTCCAATTCTGAACTGCTTGATCAGAGTGGGTTACGAGTCAATGACGATAAGGCTGTAACAAGAAGCGAAGATAATCCAAATGCATGTGACTATTCTATTTCAGTTGTCAAAAATTAAGGTTTGGGCGCGTCGGAATGTTCCTTGTTAATGTTGAAACTTTATTTCCACTTATAAATAGCAGCGAATTCCCACTGAGCCTTGTGGTGCGAACAAATACGGACTAAGTGGAGACTGCCCCATGGCAGTCAGTTCAAACTCGGAGCATTAGACCGCATTCGCAAAGAGAATTCTGAAAGCTCCAACAAATACAAAACCCATTCAGTAAAGCTTAAAAAATGGCCAAATTTCTCTTTGCGAATGCGGTCTATTGCAGCATAAAAAGTTTTCAGAATAGACTCTTGAGTAAAATTCTCTTGGCCTACTGGCAGCTTCAGAATCATTTTCTTTCCGTTTAACAAGGACTTCTACCCTTCGAGTTCAAGTGAGCGATAAACAATTTATCTGGCACATGTATATCTTGTAATCCGCGGTTTCCCCTCAAACTTCTACATTCCAGCCTGAGAAAAAATATTGTGTAACACTCGAAATCACTGAACAACTCGGTCAAAATACTGCAGTAGTTCAAGCGGAATATAACCGACGATATCAATGTTAACTACATTTCTGCTTGGACGTAACTAAGTAGCCACTATGGACTCTTCGCTGAATAAATCTCTTGATATTCATTTTGGGTACCTTTGACACTTTTTCCGAGCCCGAACTTGCCTGACCAACTGATTGGACTGAGGGCTCTTTTAACTCGTTGCAAACTTGACCTTCGGAGCAGTTGTTTCAAGGTCTGACAGACGGAAATCATGTTGCCACTGGCGTCCATATTAGTTTTCTATCTACTTTTGTGTTCTAGTCCTATCGAGCTTCGCATTGGTTGTTTAGGTACATTGTCTTTAGCTTGTGCCTCCATATGGTACCTAGCTGTAAATATCTTATACTACTTGCAGTGCAAGTTACTACAATGTCCTTGAATGTCACAGTCGTGGCAATATGTCCCAGATAATAGTACGTACAAGGGACCACAGTGCATTCCATAGTATACTAAAAAACTTCAGTTAACCTGCTCGCCCACCCGGGCCACTCGAAGAGGCTTTAAAGAGAGTGAGAAATTATATCCATCTGGTTCTGTATCTTCAAGCTCGAGTAATGTGTATGACCTTCTTATCAAATTGGCATCTGCATCTATAGATAAACGTGCAAAGAACACAGGCAAGGGAAAGAAAGCTGGGTCGTACAGCTAAGTGCGGATTCCCAAGAATCCCTCTTGTTTCATTATACATACATATGCACGTCGCATCATTACTGATTGATTGAATCTGTAGAACACTTACTTAGTACAAACAAAGCTCGGGCTTCTAGTCCAAGATGCATGTTATGATTTGAATTTTGGACATAAGAACGGGTAGGTGATGATTGATTTGGATTGATCTATCGAACGGGGACCTATTTCAAAGGAGTAGAGAGTAGAGAATTGGCACACATTAATCACAAGGACACTCTCCCTCTTCTCATGTACTAATAACGGTATGTACTAGCCTGAGTATCAGTTTGTATATCGTATGAGAGCAAAGAAAGCGACGTCGGGAGCATATTGTCCAGTGGGAATCCGAAAAACAGCGCGAATTACTTATCCGCCATCAACGTTGGCACTCCTGGCTCCCCGGCATTCAGGAAGCTTTGCTAAGTGAAAAGATGAATCACCATTCTGGTACCGCGACAATGCTCCGACAATTCTGTTTTGACTTGGACGAGGTCCGGGAAGGGATTGGACTTGGGCTTGGACTCGGAGATGACAACAACTCTATGTACGACACTGTAAATTAGAAGAAAAACATTTTCCTTTCGCCACATCAAGATCGTGATATATGTGTATTCTCCTATGCCTTACGACGTAAGAATAATCATTACGGACCATCTCGAGCTCAAGGTCTCACGTGAAAGTGGCGAAGAACCGTTGCCATTTTTAGATTTTCTCACCCTCACTCGCTGTTCTTACATACAAACACTCGTCCAATCGTACTGCGAGCAATGGAAGCGAGACGACGGTGATATACGGGTCGTGCTAGTCGTGGTTCTGGTTTCAACGCAAGCTAGTCCGTCTATGAGGAGATGGTTCGTTAGTACGTGTTTCTGCTGGCAAGGTGCGTCAATTCGTCAGTGTCATGTTTTCCTCTTGCTCACCCCACGGTTTGTCCTACCTGCTCCCCACTTTCTTATTATTTGCCTATTACTGGACCTTTACAAAATGCTACATAGCCACGCTCATCAAAGGCGCCTTGGGCTACGCTGTCTAACTCTCTGCCAATTCCAACGACGTGGATGGTGGAGCGTCCATGTCTAGTTGTGACTTTGACCTACCAAACTTCAATTCGAACTCGGGCCCGGGCCTGGATTTGCATCCTCAATGTGTACAATCAGGCTATTCCATCATCATCACGCATACGATATCTTCTATCCCGACAATGACAACCCCGACTAGCTTCTCGACACAAATATTATGCTGATTTCTTCGAATCAAGCTCTTCACAATGTGGTCCTTCTTACTACATCGGTTCTCTGTTCTCCCAGTCGCTCCGCT
The DNA here is from genome assembly GCA_004369135.1 of Dendrothele bispora CBS 962.96. NCBI lineage: Eukaryota > Fungi > Basidiomycota > Agaricomycetes > Agaricales > Dendrothele > Dendrothele bispora. Next base: position 86,128 of record ML179088.1, on the reverse strand, counting down.
CAACTTCAAATTTTTGTTCCCTACGTTTAATCCAAGACCAGGCGACCATGATACTACAGCAGGATTGACAGTGTCACCTCTGACTCATGGAAAAGTCGACGAGAGCTGAGCTCTAAGGTGCATTCTAAAGTGGTCAGTTGCTATTCTATCGTACCAACTACCTGGGTCTACACCGAAAATGAGGGACAAAAACGGAAATACTGATGGGTTTGGGACGTATAGATGATCATTGGATCTCAACCTGCAATTTACCTCGTGCAAGCGAATCTCGATTCGTTCCTCTTTGAAGGTTTCATGGGTAACGGTTTCGCCGCTGGTGGTCAACGCACCGCTACCGTCAATGGTACGTCTTCCTTCCCCTCCTTCGAAATCTTCAGCTCGACCTCCCTCCTATCCTTCTCTCATCCAGTCGAAAACTTCCATGGTTTCCCCACCCGAATCCTCGGCCCCGGATTAATGGACGAATTCCGCGAACAATTCCTCCGTTTTGGTACTGACATCATCATCGAGACCATTTCTAAAATCAATTTATCTCACCGTCCGTTCCGATACTGGCGTGAAGGGGTCAGGAGGATGAGGAGCCCAAGACGGCTGATCTGGCCATTGTCGCTACTAGTGCTAGCGCGAAAAAGGTTGGGATTGAAAGGTGAAGAGGCGTATTGGCAGAGTGGGATTAGTGCTTGTGCAGTCTGCAATGGGGTTGTTCCAATTTTCAGGTGTGTCTTTTGTCATGTATAGTTGCCCGACCTGAACTGACCTGACGCGACTTTGCTTGGGACATGCAGGAACAAACCTCTAGCTGTCATCGGTGGTGGTGACTCTGCAGCCGAAGAAGCTACTTGTACATCGCTTCTGACGGCTCTCATTCATTTTCTCGTCCACCTCACATATGTTCGTTTGCTACGTTGCTATCAATAGCCCCTTCCTTCCTTCCTTCTCTGCCCTGCTCCCCCCCTTACTCTCCCTCCTGCAACAGCATAAAAAATTGTTACAACACAGACCCATGAAATACAGCTCCCACATCTACGTCATCGTCTGTCACAACGTGCTCTGCACTTCGAACCCACTAGCGAAACGACTCATCCTAAAATTGTGCGCATATATATATATATCCTTCCTTCTTTTCTATTCCCTACCTCCTCTTTCCTCTCTCCTCATTCTCCGTCTCGTTTCTATACAGTCATTCATATCCGCACTATGTTTCACAAACGTCTTCCTCTATATATAGACCATCCTCTGGAACACCGTAGCTACCGAAATATCAAGGTGACCGCGAGCTATGGAAGAACCTCTCAGATTAGGAACGTTCCGACAGGCTCGGAGAAAGATTTAGCTGTGAACAGGTCGTTCTATGCGCTCGGTATGTGGTTTTGTTACGTTTTTCTTACCATCATCATACCGCATACATCCACCTACGGACAATACGACAAATTTACTAACTCGCTTTTTCTTCCTTTCCTTTCCATCCTTCCCTTCCCAACTAAAAACCAGGTCACGAACCCGCAACGGCGATCTTTCCGCACCCAACTCCAAACCGATACAGATGGATACATCGTCAATGTACCTGGAATGGGCTCAGACTTCTGTGAGAGGCGTGGTTGCGGCTGGTGATGTACAGGATAAGAGGTACAGACAGGCTATTACGAGTGCTGGGAGTGGATGTATGGCTGCGCTTGAAGTGGAGTAGTTGATTGCGGAGTCGGAGGAAGAGGAGATGATTGGGGAGTGGAGAGAGAGCGAGGGGAGACTGATCAAGGAGGGAAGGAAATGATTTTCGGGCTAAAGATACGCGTATAAGTGGTGTGAGTTTAAAATTTCGTTGGGAAAGAGGATAATACGGAGATACATACATACATATGAGTTCAATAGTATGTGAGTATGATACATAGTCTTTTTTTCCTTCTTTTAGGGAGCATTCCTTACGCTGCAGTACGCACGCACATAAGTACTTATAGAAATTATGCATAGAAAACGATGAAATATACCGATGTAGGTAGGTTTTTAAATTTCCCCAGAGCCGGTGTCTGTATTGAAGTCGATAAGTGAACGGTCAAGCATTGGAAAGAATCGGAGAATTCATTTTATTTCATTTTATTGAGCGTTGTGTCGAGAACATCCCTGACACTGCTGGGATGCATCAATTATCTGGAAGAGAAGAGGTAGAAAGATGAAGACTTACTTGCTTCGTCTTTGGTCGAAAAGACTTAGAATTTTTACTCAAAAATATATGGCAAAAATTTGGTATCTTCGCCACGTCTTTTGTCTGAAAAGAGAAAATATATTGTTCTAGTGCAACAAAACGAAAGATCTTTTCCTTGGGTTTATATAGTTTACATATCCCGACATAAAAAAAAACCTTTCCCCGCAAAAACAGGAGATCCCTCGGTTTTGTGGGAAAAAATTTAATGTAAGGACGTAGAACACAGGAAAAATCTTTGGTAAGTTTTTTTTGCACCAGTGAATATATTTTCTCTAAAAAGAGAAAATATACAACAAAGATACTGAATCTCTGCCATATAAACTCTTAAAATTCCCAAACCCTTTCTTAGATATTTTAGATCATTTCAGCCAAAGATGGACCAGAAAGTGAAGCCTTATCCTTTCTGGCTCATCTTTAGCTGGAAAGATTATGGACCCAAGCAGTGTAAAGTAGTAAGATAAACAATAGAATGTACTTACACTGGAATATAAATAAATTTAGAGGGACGAAAAATTTCACTGCAAAGATGTCATATATTTCTCAATGAGAAATCAAGGGTTTCCTGTTTGTCTGGACAGAGAAATTGAACATCTCTTTTCAAAAGAGATCAAATTTGAAATTTTTGATGGAAAAGATTGGGCAAAGTGGAACTCTGTCTGGTGATCTTTCTCGAAATCTTTAGAACCAATGATAGGTGGGAAAGTTAATTTCATCTGTGGTGCAACAGTTTTGGCACCAAGGATTAATAAGTGCAGGATTGAAAAACAGTGAATCTTGAAACAAGATTGAGATTTTAGAACAACCACTTTGGGGGATGTGGTTGGAATTTTCATGATACTGAGTCAAGAATGAAGACAGAATATTGAATGAAGTAGATTTAAAGACATGGGACATGGTGTATTACAAGAAATACCTATCAGAGGAATCAGAAAAAAAAAACACAAAAATTTGTATGAGTAATTTGGAAAAAGACTAGTAAATAGCTTTACATCAGTGTTGACTGGCTTCATCAGCAAGGCAACAAGTAGATGTTTCAATGATTTTATATTCATAACCTCCACCTTAAGCTGCTCCTTGATCCAGAAGCAGCTTCACAATGGCCTTATTTCTGTTTTCAGAGGCTGCTTGGAGAGCATTGCCAAACAAACCACCTTGAGCATTCACATCTGCTCCTTGATCCAGAAGCAGCTTTACAATGCCTTCATATCCTTTTACAGAGGCTGCTTGAAGAGCATTTCCATAAACACCACCTCGAGCATTCACATGTACTCCTTGATTCAGAAGCAGCTTCACAATGCCTTCATTTCCATTTTTAGAGGCTGCTTGGAGAGCATTTCCATAATGACCACCTTGAGCATTCACATCTGCTCCTTGATCCAGAAGCAGCTTCACAATGCCTTCATTTCCATTCAAAGAGGCTGCTTGGAGAGCATTTCCATAATGACCACCTTGAGCATTCACATCTGCTCCTTGATCCAGAAGCAGCTTCACAATTCCTTCATTTCCATTGAAAGAGGCTGCTTGGAGAGCATTTCCATAATCACCACCTTGAGCATTCACATCTGCTCCTTGATCCAGAAGCAGCTTCACAGTGCCTTCATTTCCATTTGCAGAGGCTGCTTGGAGAGCATTTCCATAATAACCACCTTGAGCATTTACATCTGCTCCTTGAGCCAGAAGCAGATTCACAATGCCTTCATTTCCATTCAAAGAGGCTGCTTGGAGAGCATTTCCATAATGACCACCTTGAGCATTCACATCTGCTCCTTGATCCAGAAGCAGCTTCACAATGTCCTCATTTCCATTTACTGAAGCTGCTTGGAGAGGGTTTCCGTAATCACCACCTTGAGTATTCACATCTGCTTTCTGCCTGAGGAGAATATCCACTACCTGCCTCAACCCCAAAAAACAAGCATAATAAAGAGTCTCTTCAACCAGTTCTGTATTCAAATCCAATCTATCCACATTCCCATCACTTTCTGGGTGATAGATATGTAACCAGTTTATATATGGTCCACTCTTACTGCTGAATAACATCACAACATTGGACATATCACAGCTTTCCCCTCCAGCTAATATATGCTTAAACCAATACTTCCCCACATATTCAACTAATGGGTAACTGGATTTATCTATTGCTATATCAGTACAATTTCCAAAATAGATCAGATAGATGAGGCAAGATTGTCCAATAAAGTCCTGAGCTAACTGTTCATTGATGTAAAATCCTGACCCATCTCTTGGCTTTGTCATCAAGAATTCCTTTACAGAGGGATGAGCCAACTGTAATTGCCTTGAGGAACTTGACCAGAAACCATTGCTTTTGGTGATAACTCTAACCAGTGTTGATCCCACCACATTTTCTATTGTATTCTCCAGACCAAGTGTACAATCCTCTTTACAAAACATATTTTCTCCAACATCAATTGCAAATATCTCCTGTGCCATTTCAACTGTCACTGGCTCAAATGAGAATAATATCCAGTGCAAAATACTTTGTGCCTCTTCTTTGTGATAGTCAGGAATGGCTTCCAAAGCTCGCTTATATGTATCTGCTAGATTCTTTGGAAGGTTTTTCAATGCTGCTCGGATTGCTCTTCTTGTACCAATTTTTTTCAAAGCTTCAAGCTGACAATCTACCCATCGTATTCTTCATTAAATCTTAATTAACTTGTTTCAAGATATGCAATTAAACTTTACTTACTGGCCATGGGCCCCATCAATCAACGTATCTTTTATCTCATCTTCTATCCCTTTGAATGGGCCTGAATCTTTATATATGACCTTATCTATATGTTTTATAATATCTTCTATCCTTTCCTCTTCATCCAGTGATAAGTCAAGAGTAATCCAAGACTGTTCCAAACATTTTGGCATGGGGTTCCGAGATGAAATCATGATATAAATATTTCCAATTTCCAACAGTATCTGGATAAATTTGGCTACTTCATCTTGTTCCTGGCACTCATCCATTGCATCCAGAATAATGTACGTATGCCCTGAGTAATCACTGATTAGACTCAAAACCACTTCTTGCATGACACTAACAGATATTTTCTTGTTACCCTTTTGGTTGTTCTCAAAAAGATCTTTAAGAACTTTTTGATCATAGCTGGGATGCATGCCTATTTCTTCCAGGAGAGAAGCAACCAGTCCTTCATATGTGACCTTTGCTCTACTACCACCAAGTGTGTCAAAATAGTGGTAGAACACCCCTTGATGCTTCTCCTTTAGGGTTTTGATGATGTTTGTACTATTTATCCATCAATACTGTGATTTCTGAATTACTGTTAGAAAACTCACCAAAGAAATGTTTTTCCTGATCCAGCTGGGAAGCTGTTAGTACTTATAACATATCACAAAGGATGATGTACCTTTGCCCTCCAACCAAAAAAGATTGCCATTTTCTTCCCATTGGATGAATCTGGTATCCTCAAGAAGCCATATTCCTGTGCCTTGTGTCATTTTGTTGCATGCTGCAACATATTTTGAAGAAGAATCTGTAGCATTGAGCCATTCTTGGACAATCTTGCTATTGAATTCTATATATAAATGAAGTTATACAAATGTAAGCATAATTGTTTCAAATCTGATGACAGTGCTCTACCTGAAGACAAAAAGTTATTCTGGTTTCCTTTGACTACATTGATTGTGGATTGATTCATTGAAATATTGTGGCTATGATTGAATATTCTTTTTTCACAGTGAATGAGTCCGTTATACCAGAACTAATGGTCCAAAAGAAAACATCTCTCACCCAACAGCAGGAACATTTGTATCCCCAACTCCCAATTGTGGATTGTCATTCATAGTTCAATTTCCGAGCTTGGACCGCTTGATGAAAGTGGGTTATGAGTTGACAATGATAGACTGTAACGATTCAAAAGCGAAGATAATCCAAATGCATGTGACTATTCTATTTGATTTGCCAAAAATTACGGTTTGCGCACATCGGAATGATCCTTGTCGTTGAAACTTTATTTCAGGTTATATAAATTGTAGTGAATTCCCACTGGACATAGCTTATATATTATTGACTAATGACTAAGTGGAGATTGCGGGCCGGATGCACAGTCAGTCGAAGGTTGCACCATAGAAAAATTTGTCCAAAATAGGTTTTTGAGGAGTAAGAATTCTCTTGACCTACAGCTCCGGCAGCACTTTTTTGAGGACATTTACCCTTCAAATCAGCAACAAATCTAACACATATCTTGTAATCTATAGTTTCAAAATCGGTGAACGGGCTAGGTCAAAATACCGCAGCACTGACAATTCCTACACCATACAGCCTGGGTTGTTGTTGCTCTATGCATACTTAAATAGACTTATCAAGAGCTGACAATAACTACATTTTCTGCGAGCAGGTAACCGTAGCTGTTATGAACTCCGCTGAATCCAGATTTCAATAATCATTTTGGGTACTACCTTCTCGACTGACTCGACTCTTCAATCGCCTCGTTGCTATTTTAGGGAAGTCGAACAGATAGAAATCATTATGCTTTCAATAATTTCATGATATAGGCAAACTTTTTTTCCCCCTGTTGAATAAGCACCTACCTTGAGAGGTCAAATGGATCGGAGAGTTCGGTCAATTTGAACTATTATATTTTATTTCCTATGATCAAACCTCACATCACTCAGGACATCGGATCCGGTATGGTGAGGTACCCACATATGTTTCTTTCTGGCACTTACTTGTATACAATACTATAGGTCATTGTATTGGCAGCTTGCACTAATTAGCATAAATGTCATGGGCACGGTGATTGGGATCATATGTACCCACAATAAACCAGGCATACTTAACTGGTATACTAAGTAACTTCAGTTGACCTCCTTCCTGGCCTACCCGTCGCCCAAAGAAGTTGTTGAATTGATCCTGGCTTGTAGTTCGTAGGCTTGATACATATCTTGAATGGGTACTGCTTTATTCGAGCTCATGATCTCGACTTATTCAGTAACTTACTCCACCTTCTTGGCATCTATATAACTATGTACTACGCATACAAAAAAGATGGAGAGAAAGGAAGAAAGAAGCCATAAATAGATTGTTTGGGCTGTACAGCAGCCTGCAGCCAGCTAAGTGCGGATTCCCGAGAATCCCTCTCGTTTCATTCTGCATACATATCTGCATGTCGCATCATTACAACGATTGATTGGACATTTACTTAGTATGAATCAAACTTCTAGTCCAAGATGCATGTTATGATTTGAATCTTGGACATAAGAATGGACAGGTGATGATTGATCGATTGAACGGGGACCTCTTTCGAAAGAAGAGGGGACAAATCTTGAGTAAGAGCTTAGAGAATTGACACACATCAATTAGAGAAACACTCTCTCCGTCTCCTTAAGAACGGTATGTACTGGTATCGGTTCATATATCGCCGTGCGAGAGCAAAGAAAAGCGACAGGAACATACTGTCTTGGGAATCCGAAAAACGGCGTCAATGAACCGCAAATTACTTTTCTTAGTTAGGTGCGTCTGTCCGCCGTAAACTTGGCACTACTGGCCTCCCGACGTTCCTGTCAAGGAACTCAAACTCTATAACCTTTGATAATTAAAAAGGTGGATCACCGTTCTGGTACCGCGGCCATGCTCTGACAATTCCGTTTTGACTTGGACGAGGTCGGAGAAGGGTTCGGACTTGGGTTCGGATAAGTATTACAGCGACTACATGTACGAGACTCCAAATTAGAAGAAAAACATTTTATTTTCTCCTCATCATGATCATTGATATTTGCATTTTTTTTCTGATGCCCTACGACCAAATTGTTATGGACCTTCAAGCCCTCACGTGAAGTGGCAAAATTTCAAGTCGAAACATTGATTTTTTCACCCTTCCGAAATGCGTCGGGAACTTCCTCTTATTTGTTCTTACGGATCCAGAGAGAAAAAACAATGATATGTGTTATATATGTATGTCAACCCACATTGAACCCAGAAATGAATTAGATGGCGCTCGCTCCTCACCTTGGCTCCTCTTTCTCCCTACCCTTGGGATCTTGCGTCTTTACTTCTTCATCAAGACTGGTTTCTTTTCGTTTCCCAGCAACACTTGGTTACTGGTACCGTGCGAGTTCCCAAAAAGGGGTCTTCCCAACTACCCATCATCATCACCATCAAACTGACCTCCTATGATAAAAAACTTCGCGCGTTGCTTGAAACCTTTCTTGATGGTTCCCAATAACCCATCGACATCAACAGAACGCAGCTTTTACTCTTTCTTCACTATAACTCTCGACAATGTGTATAGAGCAACAGGATAAAACAAGCCATGACAGAGGCCAGTAGTTCCACGACAGTCATTCTCCACGGTGCATGGCCTTTAGGCGACCCTTTCAACTCCAACAGCAACTCAAACTCTCGTACAATCATACCCATAGGCACCGCCAGTGATGGGAGCGAAACGACGTATCTGGACGAAGTGGTGATATACGGGTCGTCAAGTACAGCGAGTGCTAGTCGTTTCTCTAGTTCAACGCAAGCTACTATCACCACCACTACCAGTACTACATGTACGAACTCCAGATTAGAAGAGAAACACATCATGATGGTGGGTTGAGCTCACGTGAAAGTGGCCATTTTTACTTTCTCACCCTCAAACACTCGCGTCAACTTGTTCACGTACAAACTCTCGTACAACCAAACTCATAGGCACTGCGAGCGATGGAAGTGCGACGATGTACGGGTCGTGCTAGTCGTGCTTCTGGCTCCAATGCAAGCTAGTCCGTCTACGAGGAGATGATTCATGTTAGTACGTGTTTCTGCATGGCAAGGTGCGTCAATTCGTCAGTGTCACCGTTTCCTCTCGCTCACTCCACAGTCTGTTTTACTTGCTCCCCACTTTCTTATTATTTGCCTATTCCTTTAAAGAAAAAAATGCCACGCAGCCACGCTCATCAAAGGCGCCTTGGACTACACCATCCAACTCTCCGCAAATTCCAACGACGCGGCGGGTGGTGGAGCAACCACATTTAGCTGCGACCTCTACCCGCCAAACTTCAATTCCAACTCGGACCCGGACCTAGATTCGCATCCTCAATGTGTACAGTTGGGCTATTCCATTATCACGCGTACAATATCCTCTATCCCGAGAACGATAACCTCGACTAGCTTCTCGACGCAAACGATTAGCGGCCCCAATGCTGATTTCTTCGGATCAAGCTCTTCACAACTTGGTCTTTCATACTACTCCGGTTCTCCGTCCTCCCGGTCACTGTGCTCAGCTCCAAATTTTCGTTCCCTACGTTTGATCCAAGACCAGGCAACCATGATACTAAAACAGGATCGACAATGTCCCTCTGACTCACGGAAAAGTCGACGAGAGCTCCGATATGCATTCTAAAGTGGTCAGTCGCTATTCTATCGTACCAAAGACCTGAGTGTACACCGAAAAAGAGGGAGAAAAATGGAAATACTGATACGTTTGGGATATATAGGTGTTCATTCGATCTCAACCCACAATCTACCTCACACAAGCGAATCTCAACTCGGTCCTCTTCGAAGGTTTCATGGGTAACGGCTTCACCGCTGGTGGCCAACGCGCCGCTACCGTCAATGGTACGTCTCCCTTCCCTCCTTCGAAACCCACAACTCAACCTCCCTCCTTTCCTTCCCTCATCCAGTCGAAAACTTCTCTGGTTTCCCCACTGAAATCCTCACCCCCGAATTGATGGACAAATTCCGCAAACAACCCCTTCATTTTGGTACCCGCATAATCACCCCAACCATCTCTAAAATTGATTTATCCCACCGTCCGTTCCGATACTGGCGCGAAGGTGTCAGGAGGGTGCGGAGCCCGAGATGGCTGACATGGTCATCGTTGCTACCGGTGCTAGCGCGAAAGAGGTTGGGATTGAAAGGTGAAGAGGCGTATCGGCAGTGCGGGATTAGTGCTTGTGTAGTCTGCGAGGTGCAGTTCCGATTTTCAGGTGTGTTTTCATCGTGTATGGTTGCCCGACCTGAACTGACCTGACGTGACTTTGCTTCGGGACATGCAGGAACACACCTCTAGCTGTCATTGGTAGTGGTGTGGTGACTCTGCAGCCAAAGCAGCTACTTGTTCATCGTGTTCCTGGCGCCTCTCATCCATTTTCTCCTCCACCTCGCATGCGTTCTCTTGCTATCGATAACCCCTTCCCTCATTCCTCCTCTACCCTGCCCCCCCTTATTCTCGTTCCTGCGACAGTGCAACAAACCCGAAACAAACCTCACGAAATACGGCTCATACGTCTATGTCCTCGTCCGTCACAACGAGCTCTGCACTTCGAAAATAATAGCGAAACGACTCATCCTCAAATTGTGCGCATATATCTATATATCCTTCCTTCTTTTTTATTCCCTACCTCCTCTTTCCTCCCCCTCATTCTTTGTCTCGTTTCTATATGGTCATTCATATCCGTACTCATGAAGTTTTACTAACGTCTTACATTCATGTACAGACCATCCTCTGGAACACTGTAGCTACCGAAATATCAAGACAACGGCGAGCCGTTGAAGAGTCCCTGGATTAGGACCGTCCAGACAGACGGGGAGAAATTTTTAGTTGTGAATGGGTTGTTTTACGCTCCCGGTCATACCGCATACACCCACCTACAACAATACGACAAATTTACTAACTCGCTTTTTCTTCCTTTGCTTTCCTTCCTTGAATCCTCCCCTTCCCAACCCAAAAATCAGGTCACGAACCCGCAACGGCGATCTTTCCGCACCCAACTCCAGATCGATCCAGACAGGTACATTGTCACTGTACCCGGAACGGACTCAAACTTCTGTGAGAGGCGTTTTTGTGGCTGGGGATGTACAGGATAAAGGGTATAGACAGACTATTACGAGTGCTGCCAGGAGTGGATGTATGGCTGTGCTTGAAGCGGGGAGGTTGATTGCGGAGGAGGAGAAGGAGATGATGGGGGAGTAGAGAGAGATCGGGGGGAAGGGGGACTGATAAAGGAGGGAAGGAAATGAGTGTTGGGCTAAGAATACATACATAGGTGGTGTGGGTGTAAATCTTGTTTTGAAAGAGTACAATACGGAGATAGATACGTACCTACGAGTCCAAGAGTATGTAAGTATGATGCGTAGTCTTTTTTCTTGTTCTCTTTTCAGTGGGCATTCCTTATGCTGTAGTACGCACACACATAAGTACTTGATAGATAGAAATTATGAACATAGAAAACGATGAAATATATGTACGATATAGGTAGGTTTTTAAATTTCCGAGTTACTGTCCGTACATGTATTGAAGTTCAATAATTGAACGGTCGGCCGTTTGAAAGAATCGAAGCATTCAATTTTCTTGAGCGTTGCGTCGACAACATGCCTGGCACTGCTGAGATCCATTAATGTTTTCTGGGAAAGAAGAGATGGAAAAAATGAAGACTTACTTGCTTCGTCTTTGATCAAAAAGACTCAAAATATTTACACAAAAAGGCTGGTATCTTTGCCACATCTTTTGTCCGAAAAGAGAAGATATGTTTGCTGGTACAACAAACAAAAGACCTTTCCCTTTGTTCTATAGTAGTTTATAGATTCCTACATTAAAAAGAAAAATCACAAGCTTTCCCTGCAAAAAAAAAGATCTAATGTAGAGACATGTAAACTATGTATACAGAACACAAGAAAAAACTTTGGTAAGTTTTGTTTGCACCAGTAAATATATTTTCTCTTTTCAGAGAAAATATGCAACAAGGATGCTGAATCTGATTCTCTGTCATATTGGCAACCTCTTAGACACCCCAAACCCCTTCTTAGATATTCTAAATTTTTAATCATTTCAGCCAGAGATGGACTAGAAAGTGAATCCTTATCCTTTCTGACTCATCTTTGGCTGGAAAGATTATGGACTCAAGCAGTGTGAAGTAGTAAGTAAGATAACAAATAGAATGTACTTACACTGGAATATAAATAAATTTAGAGGTGCAAAAAATTTTCCTGCAAAGATGTCACATAGTTCCCATTGCCCAATGAGGAATCAAGGATTTCCTGTTTGTCTGGACAAAGGAATTAAGCATTTCCTTTCAAAAGAGATGAAATTATTGATGGTGAAGATTGGGCAAGGTGGGATTCTGTCTGCCCATCTTTCTTCAATTAGAGCCAATGATAGGTGAGAAAATTAGTTGCATCAGTGATGCAACATTTTTGGCACCAAGAATCAATAAGTGCAGGATTGAAAAACAGTGAATCTTGAAATGAGATTGAGATTTCAGAACAACCACTTTGGGAGATGTGGTTGGAATTTTCATGATACTGAGTCAAGAATGAAGACCGGATATTGAATGAAGTAGATTTAAAGACATGGGACATGGTGCATTACTAGAAATACCTATCAGAGGAATCAGAAAAAAACACAAGAATTTGCAGGAGTAATTTGGAATCAGACTAGTAGATAGCTTTATGTCAGTGTTAATTGGTTTCATCAGCAAGACAGCAAGTAAATGTTTCACAATGATTTTATATTCATAACCTCCACCTTAAGCATTAAAAGCTGCTCCTTGATCCAGAAGCAGCTTCACAATGGTTTTATTTCCATTTTCAGAGGCTGCTTGGAGAGCATTTCCATAAATACCACCTTGAGCATTCACATCCGCTCCTCGATCAAGAAGCAGCTTCACAATGCCTTCATTTCCATTTCTTATAGAGGCTGCTTGGAGAGCATTTTCAAAATGACCACCTTGAGCATTCACATCTGCTCCTTGATCCAGAAGCAGCTTCACAATCCCTTCATTTCCATTTTCAGAGGCTGCTTGGAGAGCATTTCCATAGAGACCACCTTGAGCATTCACATCTGCTCCTTGATCCAGAAGCAGCTTCACAATGCCTTCATTTCCATTAACAGAGGCTGCTTGTAGAGCATTTCCATAAACACCACCTTGAGCATTCACATCTGCTCCTGAATTCAGAAGCAGCTTTACAATGCCTTCATTTCCATTTTCAGAGGCTGCTTGGAGAGCATTTCCATAAACACCGCCTTGAGCATTGACATCTGCTCCTTGATTCAGAAGCAGCTTCACAATGCCTTCATTTCCATTGAAAGAGACTACTTGGAGAGCATTTCCATAACGACCACCTTGAGCATTCACATCAGCTCCTTGATCCAGAAGCAGCATCACAATGTCTTCATTTCCATTTTCAGAGGCTGCATGGAGAGCATTTCCATAATGACCACCTTGAGCATTCACATCTGCTCCTTGATCCAGAAGCAGCTTCACAATCCCTTCATTTCCATTGAAAGAGGCTGCAAGGAGAGCATTTCCATAATTAACACCTTGAGCATTCACATCTGCTCCTTGATCCAGAAGCAGCTTCACAATTCCTTCATTTCCATTTCCAGAGGCTGCTTGAAGAGCATTTCCATAATCACTACCTTGAGCATTCACATCTGCTCCTTGAGCCAGAAGCAGCTTCACAATGCCTTCATTTCCATTTTCAGTGGCTGCTTGGAGAGCATTTCCATAATGACCACCTTGAGCATTCACATTTGCTCCTTGATCCAGGAGTAGCTTCACAATGCCTTCATTTCCGTTGAAAGAGGCTGCTTGGAGGGCATTTCCATAATGACCACCTTGAGCATTCACATCTGCTTCTTGATCCAGAAGTAGCTTCACAATGTCTTCATTTCCATTAAAAGAGGCTGCTTGGAGAGCATTTCCATAATGACCACCTTGAGCATTCACATCTGCTTCTTGATCCAGAAGTAGCTTCACAATGTCTTCATTTCCATTAAAAGAGGCTGCTTGGAGAGCATTTCCATAATGACCACCTTGAGCATTCACATCTGCTTTCTGCTTAATAAGAATATCAACAACTTGCCTCAAACCCAGAAAGCAAGCATAGTAAAGAGTCTCTTCAAACATTTCTGTTTTCAAATATGATCTCCTCCGATATCTATCCACTTCAGGATGATAAATTTGCAACCAGTTGATATATGGTCCACTCTTACTACTGAACAAGCTCACAACATTGGATATATCATAGTCTTCCGTTCCAGCAAATATATGCCTAAACCAATACTTTGCTGTATATCTAGACAATTCATAACTGCATTTGTCCATTACTTTATCAACATCATTTCCATAGTGAATTATATAGATAAGACAAGATTGTCCAATGAAGTCATGAGCCAACTGCTCATTGATGTAAAATCCTGACCCATCCCTTTGCAATTGTGTCAAGAATTCCTTTACAGAGGGATGAGCCAACTGTAATTGCTTTGTGGACCCTGCCCATACACTATTGTTCTCGTTGACAACTCTGACCAATGTTGATCCCACCACATTCTCTATTTTATTCTCCAAACCAAGTGTGACATCTTCTTCATGAAAGATCTTTTCTGCAACATCAATTGCAAATATCTCCTGTGCCATTTCAATAGTCACTGGCTTGAATGAGAACAATATCCATTGTAGAATGCATTGTGCTTCATCTTTGTGATATTCAGGAATGTCTTCTAAAGCTTGCTTATATGTATCTGATAGATCCTTTGGAAGGTTTTTCAATGCTGCTCGAATTGCTCTTCTTGTACCAATTTTTTTCAATGCTTCAAGCTGACAATCTACCCATCTTATTCTTCATTAAATCTTAATTAACTTGTTTCAAGATATACAATTAAACTTTACTTACTGACCATGGGCCCCATCAATCAACCTATCCTTTATCTCATCTTCTATTCCTTTAAATGGACCTGAATCTTTATATATGACCTTATCTACATGTTTTATAATATCTTCCATTCTTTCCTCTTCATCCAGTGACAAGTCAAGAGTAATCCAAGATTGTTTCAAACATTTTGACATGGGGTTTCGAGATGAAACCATGATATAAATATTTCCAATTTCCAACAGTATCTGAATAAAATTGGCTACTTCATCTTGTTCCTGACACTCATCCAATGCATCCAGAATAATGTATGTATGCCCTGGGTAATTACTGACTAGACTCAAAACCACTTCTTGCATGACACTAATCGATATTTTCTTGTTACCCTTTTGGTTGTTCTCAAAAAGATCTTTGAGAACTTTTTGATCATAGCTGGGATGCATGCCTATTTCTTCCAGGAGGGAAGCAACCAGTCCCTCATAAGTGACCTTTGCTCCACTACCACCAAGTGTGTCAAAATAGTGGTAGAACACTTCTTGATGCTTCTCCTTTAGGGTTTTGATGGTGTTTGTACTATTTATCCATCAATACTGTGATCTCTGAGCTACTAGTAGAAAACTCACCAAAGGAATGTTTTTCCTGATCCGGCTGGAGAAATGTCAGTGTAAAATAACACACACAAAGGACAATGTACCTTTGCCCTCCAACCAGAAAAGATTGCCATCTTCTTCCCATTGGATGAATCTGGTATCCTCAAGAAGCCATGTTCCTGTGTCTTCTGTCATTTTGTTGCATGCTGCAGCATATTTTGAAGAAGAATCTGTAGCATTGAGCCATTCTTGGACAGTCTTGCTGTTGAATTCTATTCATGAATGAAGTCATACAAATGTGAGCATAATTGCTATCTGATGAAAGTGCTTTACCTGAAGACAAAAGATTATTCTGATCTCTGTTGACTACATTCATTGTGAGTCTATTCACTGAAAAGTTGTGGCTGTTGTTGAATGCTCTTTTGTCATGGTCAATATGCGAGTTACACTCAAATCAATGGTCCAAAAGAAAACAACTCTCACCCAACAGCATGAGTATTTGTTTCTCCAACTTCTCCTGATTCTGGATTGACATTCATAGTTCAATTTCCAAGTTCGGAATGGCTTGATCAAAGTGGTCACAAGTTGGCGATGATAGACTGTAACAAAAAGCGAAGATAATCCAAATGCATGTGACTATTCTATTTGACTTGTCAAAAATTAAGGTTTGTGTCACGACCTGACCTAAAAGCAATACACCCTTGCCTAACCTAGGCAACCTGTTGGGGAGTGACAGCGATCGTGCGATGGAACCTGACCCTCTAAGCCTCGAGAGTAGTGCGACTAGTCGATATAAGCCTATATTGGACTGCGATTCGTGCGAATAACGATAGCCACAGATACGAGGAACCAGGAACCTAGTGTTGGCGACTCAGACTACGAGCCTAGAAGCTAGAAGAGTGGAACTAGTATGGAAACCAAGGAGAATCGCAAGATAGACAGCCTTCGGAGCTGAGTCGACAACGAGAGTGGTGCGAATAAGCAAGTCGTCGCCTACCAGGAAAGTAGGATCAATAGAACAGTGTGTCCTATGACAACTAAGATTGGATTCTAACTAATACGGATGGTTATACAAGGTATATATACTATAAAGTAAAGGAGTATACTCCTAGCAGCAATAATGCCTCCTCCTCTCCGCTACCTACAATGTCCGATCCTCCCTATGTCACCCGTCAACCCCTGCGATCAACCAAGTCTCGGTGCCACATAGAAGATCAGCCCCTAACGCGTTGTATGCCGTGTTCGGAAGTGCGATTAGTAATGATCCCGTGCCTAATCGCACTTCGGAACAGGAAATAAGTTATCCCGGTTAAGCGATGTGGCTTCTGGTATGGTGGCGGGGTGGCGGACCGGTGAGTTCATGACATTACCCCCCCTCTAGGAATTATTCGTCCTCGAATAATGCGATTTGCAATGGAGAATCAATAAATCTCCAGATTCGCAAACTTTAACCAAAATTAATGCCGTAAATTGATCGAAAATTCCCGGCAGAAATCTCAATATAAAGTCGCATCGATCGGAGCCACTTCAAAACCTCTTTCTCAACGTACGACCATCTCATCTATGGCCAGCAACACCAGCACCTCTGCACCGAACAACGCGATTTCTCCCGCGCAACGTCGCGAATGCATCAAAATTCTGCGATCATTTCACAACGCGTCCGATTATGTCGACATTGACCTGACCCGCCTTCAAGAACCACTTCCTACCAACCCAACACCCAAACCTCGCAGTGACTTCCAAGAGTCCGTCGAGTTCTGTCACTACTTCGCCCTTGCCAATTTTCGTATCCGAATCCGTGCTCACCAAATCGCAGGTCTCAACGCGACCGAATGCGATTTCCTTCCAACCTTTGATAATCTTGCTATGGCGGCCTTCCAGCAATACAACCGCGCATATTCAGCTGCCGGCGCAACCACCCCACCGTCTTTTGACCACCTGACCGACGCCCAGTTGATGCATGGAGTTCGGGGTTTGATATCATGGGTCAATGCTTTTGTGCGTTGTTGTTTTTTCTGTCTTTTGCACCGCGATTAACCCCGATTCTCCAGGCCCAAACGTTCAACATCATCTGCGACCTCCACAACCATCATGCTGCCGAAGTTTACTGCGACGACGAGTTTACGCAGCTTTATTTTTTCACGGAGGTTGTGATGAAGGAAATCGCAAAATCCTTCCTTCGATCGGAACTTTGGCAACCCATTGACCCCGAGTTCCCGCCTTTCGAACCCAGTCCTATGATCTCTTTCAGCGAATCACTCCCTAAACTCGCGAAGCCTGTTGTTCAGGAACTCGCTTATCCTAACCCCTTCGGTGACCCTGGCAACGATGAAAGTCGCTATCCTCAACCAAAATCGGATGCGATTCGTCGACGAAAGGTAGAATTGGAACGCGAAATTGCAAAGAGGATGGTGGAATGGCTCGCAATTGCCGAACCCGCCAATTACTATGGTCGGCAAATGACCAACGCGTTGAAGACCGATCCGCGATTCGTCGGCGACTTTCTCTATGGGCAGACGCATCCCGGCAGGAACAAGCACGCAAATGATCCCTTTTACCAACAATTGAAAAGCAACTTCCCTGTACCCTCCTATCGTACTCCGTACACCCCCGATCCCAATCATGACGATAAAACGTGTCCCGGGTGCATAAACTCTGCGATTCGGCGTCAGAACGCCATTTCAAGTGCTCTCCTACGCGACTCCAAAGCAACCGCCACACCCTCTGAAAACGAGGACATACACATGTCTTCTCCTCTTCCCATTCGTCCTTTATCTCCTCCTGATCCTGAAATTCTCTCTATTCCCCTCGAGACACTACCCAAAGTCCAAAATCGCGCATTTGTCGATGTCCCGTCGTTGAAATCGCAAGGTAAACGTCGTGCTCGGGATCCAACTCCATCAGAATCCGGCTCAGATGAGGAATGGCAGCCGGATTTAGGTGCGACTTCGGCTAAACGAAAGGCATCTGAAGAGCCGATGCCATCCAAGCGTGTTAAAAAGCCGAAACCCGGCTCGTTCAAGCCATCCTCCCCGAAGGGACCTCGGAAACCAAAAGGCGATGCCAAAATCGCCGATCTTGATGCGATTCGTGAGTGGGTCTCCAAGCCCCTGCGCAACACTCCTGCGATGTACTTCGCCTACCCTTCCTATACCGACTCTGACCTTCTTCCTGCGATTCCATGGACCAACAATGACGATCAGCAAATTCACCCCCCTTCTGCATCGGATAGGGTAAATCGCGTGTCTAATTACGCATCCCCTCAGATGACCATACGTCCGATGCAGATGTGGCGGTCCACTACACCTCCACCTGTTGTGTCCAATCGCTCATTCTCGCGAGTCCAGGCCAACTTTACCCTTTCTCGCACCCCAGGCGTTATCTATCTTCCCCCGCGATCCATGCAAGTTATGCGTGCGACAAGGTTACGTCTGCGCATATCCGAAACTTGCGTTCTCCACTTGGGATGATCCCAAACCGGAGAAGAACAGACGATGCTTGGGATGTCGATGGAGAAGCATAAAATGTGTGTTGGAAGATGACGACGAGCCACATCTGCGGCCTTACCAGTGGGATGGATATAAGTTCGTACCATTTCATCATCGCAGGCCCTTTGGTAAGTCATTATTGCTTTTATCGTTGCGATTTGCGCGACTAATGCTTCACTCTTGCCAGTCGCGCCCATCGACAACAATCTGACGCCTACGACGGAACGGTGGAGGGATATTGACACGGAGACGGATCGGGGAAATGCGGACGCTGGCCCATCGGGGTCGTCTTGAACTTTTCAAATATAGTGCAATCCTGTGTATCTTGTAGCATAGCAGTCTCGTGCGATTTAATCGCAAAACATGATTTCTTGAATGTCGCTTCATGCGACTCGTACTCCAAATCCGTGTGTGAAAGTTTCAACTGTGAGAAAGTAAGATTCAACCTTGAATCTACATCCCAAAAAGGTCCATATGCTCCGAAGAGCAGACCAAAGTCGCGAATCTACTCCAATGTTCGTGGCTCAAGGCGTTTCAACATAGGAGGATAAGTCGACTGCCAACGCGGGTGTCCTAAAACCAAAAAAACCTAAGTCCAAAGTGCTTCCGATGTGCGATTCTTGTGAATCGCAAGTAGTACTGGCTGAATCGCACAGTCTACAACTTCATAACGAATCTCCCAGATCCGCCTAGACCTCCCACCAAATTCTCCAGATTCAAAAGGCGTTGTTTTATCCAGTCTAGATCTGTGGTGTGCCCATCATTCCTAAGATGGGTGTCGACCAAGTCTCTGATCCTTTTAGCCTCCGAGGTATATTCCTCCATCAAAAGAGTACCTTCGAACCACCTCCTTTCCAGATCCGAAACTCGATCGCAAAACACCTTCATCCGTTCGGCTGCAAACCAGGGCCTCAAAGTGGATAGCGGACCCAAATGAATATTATATTCATCCGCTATGGCTCCCATGTACTCTCCATAGGACATCCCCCTTGGTGCGATTCCATCTTCAAACTGGGTGGGAGCATTATTCGCAGTTCTTCTACGCGCTTCCTGTTTAGTCCTAACATATTGGACTACATTCCGCTTGCGAAATAACTCGTTTAATGCTTTCCTCACTCTTCCGATTCACAAGGATCCATTGCAACACTTCGGAGTACTCTTCATTAAGAATTTCCTCGAGTGATAGCATCAAATCCTTTTGCGATATGGAATACCTCTCAATGAGGTCCAGTTTCAAAGTAGATGTTTGTCGGAAATGATGAATGATGGATGCGATTACCAGCTTTTGGTGTAAGATTCGGTATTGGATAGAGATAGGTGATTGCCTCATTCTTGGAAGCAGGATATCTAAAGCCGAAAACAAACGGCGATTCCATGCGAATACCAAGATATGGTGCAAGACGTAGTTTCTAGAGAGTAGCGCATAATCGTATGCGACTACGAGAATAGGTTGCATGAGGTTGCGAATCGCAACAAATACGAGTAGTGCCGCCTTGGCACAAGTCATCCAAAATGCGAGTACCAAGAGAATGGCTCCTATAGCCACAGCGTAAGATAAATCGCGGTCCATTAGAGGTTCCTTTAGTCTCTAGAGCTAGATTCCAAGAGTATAGATCTTGATTTCAATAGCGAATATAAGTGCTCGTATACAGAGCGAATGAGTCGAGTAGGGGATAAGTACTCGTCCGTTAAGGAACACCAAGTCTCGTGTTATAATAGGAGTACTTGATACTAGAAACGAATGCGAATCACAATAAATGTGTCCGGTAAAACGGTGAGCGAATGTTGGTGAGACTTCGATCAATGAATGAGAAATAGGGGAACGCAACGACAGTGCACGATCGACACTCCTGAACAGTAAGGAGAATCCAATCTACTGTCACGACCTGACCTAAAAGCAATACACCCTTGCCTAACCTAGGCAAACCTGTTGGGGAGTGACAGCGATCGTGCGATGGAACCTGACCCTCTAAGCCTCGAGAGTAGTGCGACTAGTCGATATAAGCCTATATTGGACTGCGATTCGTGCGAATAACGATAGCCACAGATACGAGGAACCAGGAACCTAGTGTTGGCGACTCAGACTACGAGCCTAGAAGCTAGAAGAGTGGAACTAGTATGGAAACCAAGGAGAATCGCAAGATAGACAGCCTTCGGAGCTGAGTCGACAACGAGAGTGGTGCGAATAAGCAAGTCGTCGCCTACCAGGAAAGTAGGATCAATAGAACAGTGTGTCCTATGACAACTAAGATTGGATTCTAACTAATACGGATGGTTATACAAGGTATATATACTATAAAGTAAAGGAGTATACTCCTAGCAGCAATAATGCCTCCTCCTCTCCGCTACCTACAATGTCCGATCCTCCCTATGTCACCCGTCAACCCCTGCGATCAACCAAGTCTCGGTGCCACATAGAAGATCAGCCCCTAACGCGTTGTATGCCGTGTTCGGAAGTGCGATTAGTAATGATCCCGTGCCTAATCGCACTTCGGAACAGGAAATAAGTTATCCCGGTTAAGCGATGTGGCTTCTGGTATGGTGGCGGGGTGGCGGACCGGTGAGTTCATGACAGTTTGGGCACATCGGAATTTTCCTTGTCATTGAAACTTTATTTCAGGTTGATTCACACACAATAAATAGTGAATTCCCACCGGAGTTGTGGAAATGAATACGACTCAAGTGGGAATTGCCCGACCACATAGTCGGTTACAGCGTTGCACCATAAAAATTTTTCAAAAATAGGCCTTTGAGGAGTAAATTTTTATCTTGGCCTACAGCCTCAGAAGCACTTTCTCAAGGACTTTTACCCTTCAAATTAGTGACAAAGCAATCTATCTGGCATATATCTTGTAATCTATAATTTACGTATACCCCTTCAACTTTTATATCTCGGCTTGAGCAAGGATAATGCGTAATGCTCAAAATTAGTGAACAAGGCTGAGTCAAAATACTGCAGCAGTTTAAACGGGACGTAACTACCAGTGACAATTCCGACACCATACAGCTCAGGCTGTTGTCGCAACCAATCCAGTATACTATACTTAAATGAACATACCAAGAACTGATGAATAACTACATTTTCTGCCAGTAAAATGTAAGTAGGTAACTGCTATAGACAGTAAACTCTGCTAAACATATATTTCAATAACTATCTTGCGTACTACCTGCCCAACCGACAGGATTCTTCAACCGACTCATTGCTATTTTAGGGAAGTTGAACAGATAGAAATCATCATATAAACTCTGCTAAACATAATTTCAATAACTATTTTGCGTACTACCTGCCCGAATGACTGGACTCTTCAACCGACTCATTGCTATTTTCGGGAAGTTGAACAGATAGAAATCATCATGCTTTCAATATATTCATGATATAGACAAGCTTTTTCTCCCCCCGTTGAATCAGTACCTACCTCAAGCAGTCAAATAGATCGAAGAGCTTAATTGATTTGAACTAGTACTTTTATTTATTTTCTATTGAACCTCACATCAGTTCGCCAGTGTTTCACTCAGGACATCGGATTGGAACCCACACATGTTTTCTTTCTGGCACCTGCTTGGATACAATACTGTAGGACATTGTATTGGCA
This sequence comes from Dendrothele bispora CBS 962.96, assembly GCA_004369135.1. Lineage (NCBI taxonomy): Eukaryota > Fungi > Basidiomycota > Agaricomycetes > Agaricales > Dendrothele > Dendrothele bispora. Next base: position 63,659 of record ML179088.1, on the reverse strand, counting down.
GCTTGTATTGATTGGCATATATAGATGTCACGGTGATTGTGAGCATATGTACACGCAATGAACCAGGGGTAGTACTACTTAACTGGTATACTAAGTAACTTCAGTTGACCACCTTCCAGTCTACCCGTCACCCAAAGAGGCTGACTTGTAGTTAAATGGGTATCTCAATCAGTACTACTCACTCTGAATAGTCTACTTAAACTCATGATCTCGAACCATCTACGTCTATATGTCTATGCATGCATGCAAAAAAGAGGGAGAGCAAGAAAGAAAGAAGCCATAAATAGACGCTTTGGGCTGTACAGCCAAGTACAGACTCCCAAGAATCCCTCTCATTTCATTATGCATACGGATCATTATTGAACACTTACTTGGTATGAATCAAAATTCTAGTCCCAGATGCATGTTATAATTTGAATCTTGGACATAGGAATGGACAGGTGATGATCGATCTATTGAATGGGGATCCGGACCTCTTTCAAAGGAAGAGGGGACAAACTTTGAGCAGAGGATTGGCACACATCAATTAGAAGAACTCTCTCCCCCTCCCCTCAAGAACGGTATCATTATCAGTTCATATATCGTGTGAGAGAGCTTGAAAGAGAGCGACATGAACATATTGTCTTGGGAGGAGAAAAAAGGGCGTCAAGAAACCGCAAATTACATTTCTTATGTAGGTGCGTCTGTCCGCCGTAGACCGTTGGAACTTGGCACTACTGTCCCCCGACATTCCTGTCAAGGAACTCAAACTCTATAACCTTTGATAATTATATAAAAAGGCGGATCAACGCTCGAGGTCGGGGAAGGGGATTGGACTTGGGTTCGGATATTGCAGCGACTACATGTACGAACTCCAGATTAGAAGGAGTCAGAAACGCCTTATCATGATGGTGGCCTTGAGTTACGACGTAGAGGGTTGAGCTCATGTGAAAGTGGCCATTTTTAATTTTCTCACCCTCAAACACTCGCGTCAACTTGTTTACGTACAAACTCTCGTACAACCAAACTCATAACTGCGAGCGATGGAAGTGAAACGATGTCCGGATGAAGTGCAACGATATACGGGTCGTGCTAGTCGTGGTTCTCGTTCCAATGCAAGCCAGTCCGTCTACGAGGAGCTGATTCATGTTAGTACGTGTTTCTGCATGGCAAGGTGCGTCAATTCGTCAGTGTCACGGTTTCCTCTCACTCACTCCACGGTGTGTTCTACCTGCTCCCCACTTTCTCATTATCTACCTATTCCTTTACAAAAAATGCTACACAACTACGCTCATCAAAGGCCCCTTGAGTTACACCATCCGACTCTTCGTCAACGACGCGGGTAGCTGCGACTTAACCCACCAAATTTCAATTCGGACTCGGACCTGGATTTGCATCCTCAATGTGTGTAATTGGGCCATTCCATCATCACGCATACGCTATCCTCTATCCCGACAATGACAACCCCGACTAGTTCCTCAACGCAAATGGTTAGCGACTCCAATGCCAATTTCTTCGAATCAAGCTCTTCACAACGTGATCCTTCATACTACACCGGTTCTCTGTTCTCCCAGTCACTGCGCTCAGCTCCAAATTCTCATTCCCTACATTTAATCCAAGACCAGGCGACCATGACACTACAACAGGAATGACAACATCACCTCTGACTAACAGAAAAGTCGACGAGAGCTCCAAGGTGCATTCTCAAGCGTTCAGTTGCTATTCTATCGTACCAACTACGTGGGTGTACACCGAAAAAGAGGTAGAAAACGGAAATACTGATGGATTTGGGACACATAGGTGATTATTGGCCCTCAACCCGGAATCTACCTCGCGCAAGCGAATCTCGACTCGGTCCTCTTTGAAGGTTTCATGGCTAACGGCTTCGCCGCTGGTGGTCAACGCACCGCTACCGTCAATAGTACGTCTTCCTTCCCCTCCTTCGAAATCCACAACTCATCCTCCCTCCTCTCCTTCCCTCATCCAGTCGAAAACTTCCATGGTTTCCCCACCAGAATCCTCGGTCCCAAATTGATGGATGAATTCCGTGACCAATCCCTCCGTTTTGGTACTCGTATCATCACCGAGACCATCTCTAAAATCGATTTATCTCTCCGTCCATTGCGATACTGGCGTGAAGGTCAGGAGGACGAGGAGCCCGAGACGGCTGACACGGTCATCGTCGCTACTAGTGCCAGCGCAAAGAGGGTGGGATTGAAAGGTGGAGAGGCGTATTGGCATAGTGGTATCGGTGCTTGTGCAGTCTGCGATGGGACTATTCCGATTTTCAGGTGGGTTTTTTGTCGTGTATGGTTACCCAACCTGAACTGACTTGACATGACTTTGCTTTGGGACATGCAGGAACAATCCCCTCTAGCTGTCATCGGTGGTGGTGAAACCGCAGCTGGAGAAGCGACTTGTACATCGCGTTTCTGACGGCTCTCATTCATTTTCTCGTCCACCTCGCATATCCTCTCTTGGCTACGTTGCTATCAATAACCCCTTCCCTCATTTCTCCTCTGCCTTGCTCTGCCTTACTCTCCTTCCTGCGACGGCGTAACAGACCCGTATTACAATATGCGGTTCCCAGATCTCTACGTCTTCGTGTGTCACAATGAGAATTATGACACGATGAATAAACAATTTTAAAATTGTGCGCATATATCTACATATCTTTCGTTCCCTTTCGTTCCCTTCCTCCTCTTTCCTCCCTCCTCCTTCTGTCTCGTTTCTATAAGGTCATTCATATCCGTACTCATGTTTTACTAACGTCTTACATCTATATAGACCATCCTCTGGAACACAGTAGCTACCGAACGTCAAGACAACAGTGAGCTATTGAAGAACCTCTGGATCAGGAACGTTCAGACAGACGGGGGGGAAAGATTTAGCTGTGAACGGTCCGGGTTTGTTTTACGCTCTCGGTATGTTGTTTTTTCTCATGTTTTTCTTACCATCATACTGCATACACCCACCTACGACAATATGACAAATTTACTAACTCGCTTTTTCTTCCTTTCCTTTCCTTCCTCCCCTTCCCCTCCCAACCAAAAATCAGGTCACGAACCCGCAACAGCGATCTTTCCGCACCCAACTCCAGACCAATCCAGACGGGTATATATCGTCACTGTACCTGGAACGACTCAGACTTCCGTGAGAGGCGTGTTTGCGGCTGGAGATGTACAGGATAAGAGGTATAGACAAGGCTATTACGAGCGCCGGGAGTGGGTGTATGGCTGCGCTTGAAGCGGAGAGGTGGATTGCGGAGGAGGAGATGATCGGGGAGTAGAGAGAGCGGGGGGAAGGGGGGATTGACAAGGGAGATAAGGAAATGAGTGTCGGTCTAGGGATACGTCCAAGTGGTGTGGGTTTAAGTCTTGTTGGGAAAGAGTACAATACGGAGATACATCCATACATATAAGTTCAATAGTATAATAGGTACGTTGTCTTTTTCTCTTGTTCTTTTTTTTTTCAGTGGGCATTCTCTACGCTGTGATATGCACACATAAGTACTGAGTCAATAGATAGAATTCATGCTAAACATAAGAAATGATACTATGCTGATGTAGGTTAGTAAATTTTTCTGGAGTCGGCGTTCCGTACATGTACTGAGGCCAATCATTAAACGGTCAAGCATTCGAAAGAACTGGAGAATTCACTTTATTTCAATTATTCATCAATGGAAGAGGTGAAGACTTACTTGCTTCGTCTTTGGTCGAAAAGACTTAAGATATTACCAGAAAGATATGGCAAAGATTTGGTATCTTCGCCGCATCTTGGTCCGAAAAGAGGAAATATATTTACTGGTACAACAAACAAAAGACCTTTTCCGTTGTTCTATATAGTTTACAGATTCCTACATAAAAAAAACCAATCTTTCCCCGCAAAGACGAGAGATCCCCCTTATTTTTGTGGGAAAAGATTTAATGTAAAGACATGGAAACTAAATATAACACAAGAAAAGGTCATTTGTAAGGTTTGTTTGTACCAGTAAGTATATACTCTCTCTTAAGACAAAATATGAAGCAATCTTTGTCATATTAACCTCTTACCACCCCAAACCCTTTCTGAGATATTTCAAATCAATTCAGACAAAGATAGACCAGAAAGTGAAGCCTTATCCTTTCTGGACCATCTTTAGCTGGAAAGATTATGGACCCAAGCAGTGTGAAGTAGTTAGATAAACAATAGAATGTACTTACACTGGAATATAAAAAACTTATAGGTGCAAAAAATTTCCCTGCAAAGATGTCACATAGTTCCCATTGCCCAATGAGGAATCAAGGATTTCCTGTTTGTCTGGACAAAGACATTGAACATTTCCTTTCATAAGAGATCAAATTATTGATGATAAAGATTGGGCAAAGTGGGATTCTGCCTGTCCATCTTTCTTCAAATCTTTAAAGCCAATGATAGGTGGGAAAGTTAGTTTCATCTGTGGTGCAACAGTTTTGGCACCTAGGATTAATAAGTGCAGGATTGAAAAACAGTGAATCTTGAAACGAGATTGAGATTTTTGAACAACCACTTTGGGGGATGTGGTTGGAATTTTCATGATACTGAGTCAAGAATGAAGACTGAATATTGGATGAAGAAGTAGATTTAAAGACATGGGGCATGGTGTATCACTAGAAATACCTAGCACAGGAATCAGGAAAAAATACAGAAAATTTCAGGAGTGATTTGAAATCAGACTAGTAAATAGTTTGTACATCAGGGTTGGTCAGCCTCATCAGCAAGTCAGCAAGTGGATGCTTCGCAATAATTTCATATTCATAACCTCCACCTTAAGTATTAAAAGCTGCTCCTTGGTCCAGAAGCAGCTTCACAATTTCTTCATTTCCACTCAAAGAGGCTGCTTGGGAAGCATTTCCATAACGACCACCTTGAGCATTCACATCTGCTCCTTGATCTAGAAGCAGCTTCACACTGCCTTCATTTCCATTTGCAGAGGCTGCTTGGAGAGCATCTCCAAAACCACCACATTGAGCATTCACATCTGCTCCTTGATCCAGAAGCAGCTTCACAATGCCTTCATTTCCGTTTGCAGCAGCTGCTTGGAGAGCATTTCCATAATGACCACCTTGACCATTCACATCTGCTTCTTGATCCAGAAGCAGCTTCACAATGCCTTCATTTCCTTTGGCAGAGGCTGCTTGGAGAGCATTTCCATAATAACCACCTTGAGCATTCACATCTGGTCCTTGATCCAGAAGCAGCTTCACAATCCCTTCATTTCCTTTTGCAGAGGCTGCTTGGAGAGCATTTCCATAAAAACCACCTTGAGCATTCACATCTGCTCCTTGATTCAGAAGCAGCTTCACAATGTCTTTATTTCCATCTGCAGAGGCTGCTTGGAGAGCATTTTCATAAATACCACCTTGAGCATTCACATCTGGTCCTTGATTCAGAAGCAGCTTCACAATGCCTTCATTTCCATTCCAAGAGGCTGCTTGGAGTGCATTTCCATAATGACCACCTTGAGCATTCACATCTGCTCCTTGATCTAGAAGCAGCTTCACAATGCCTTCATTCATATTGAAAGAGGCTGCTTGGAGAGCATTTCCACAATGACCACCTTGAGCATTGACATCTGCTCCTTGATCAAGAAGCAGCTTCACCATGCCTTCATGTTCATTTGAAGAGGCTGCTTGGAGAGCATTTCCATAATAATGACCACCTTGAGCATTCACATCTGCTCCTTGATCCAGAAGCAGCTTCACAATCCCTTCATTTCCATTTGCAGAGGCTGCTTGGAGAGCATTTCTGTAATAACCACCCTGAGCATTCACATCTGCTCCTTGATCCAGAAGCAGCTTCACAATCCCTTCATTTCCATTCTCAGAAGCTGCTTGTAGAGCATTTCCATAACCACCACCTGGAGCATTGACATCTGCTCCTCGATCAAGAAGCAGCTTCACAATGCCTTCATTTTCATTTGAAGAGGCTGCTTGGAGAGCATTTCCATAATGACCACCTTGAGCATTCACCTCTGCTCCTTGAGCCAGAAGCAGCTTCACAATCCCTTCATTTCCATTTTCAGAGGCTGCTCAGAGAGCATTTCCATAATGACCACCTTGAGCATTCACATCTGCTCCTTGATCAAGAAGCAGCTTCACAATGCCTTCATTTCCATTTTGAGAGGCTGCTTGGAGAGTATTTCCATAATGACCACCTTGAGCATTCACATCTGCTCCTTGATCCAGAAGCAGCTTCATAATGCCTTCATTTCCATTTGCAGAGGCTGCTTGGAGAGCATTTCCATAACTACCACCTTGAGCATTGACATCTGCTCCTTGATCAAGAAGCAGCTTCACAATGCCTTCTTTTCCATTGAAAGAGGCTGCTTGAAGAGCATTTCCATAATTACCACCTTGAGCATCCACATCTGCTCCTTGATCCAGAAGCAGCTTCACAATGCCTTCATTTCCATTTGAAGAGGCTGCTTGGAGAGCATTTCCATAATGACCACCTTGAGCATTCACCTCTGCTCCTTTATCCAGAAGCAGCTTCACAATCCCTTCATTTCCATTGAAAGAGGCTGCTTGGAGAGCATTTCCATAATGACCACCTTGAGCATTCACCTCTGCTCCTTGATCCAGAAGCAGCTTCACAATCCCTTGATTTCCATTGAAAGAGGCTGCTTGGAGAGCATTTCCGTAATACCCACGCTGAGCCTTCACATCTGCTCCTTGATCCAGAAGCAGCTTCACAATCCCTTCATTTCCATTTGCAGAGGCTGCTTGGAGAGCATTTCCATAACCACCACCTGGAGCATTGACATCTGCTCCTTGATCAAGAAGCAGCTTCACAATGCCTTCATTTTCATTTGAAGAGGCTGCCTGGAGAGCATTTCCATAATGACCACCTTGAGCATTCACCTCTGCTCCTTGATCCAGAAGCAGCTTCACATTCCCTTCATTTCCATTTTGAGAGGCTGCTTGGAGAGCATTTCCATAAAAACCACTTTTAGCATTCACATCTGCTCTTTGATCCAGAAGCAGCTTCACAATGCCTTTATACCCTTTTGCAGAGGCTGCTTGGAGAGCATTTCCATAAACACCACCTTGAGCATTCACATCTGGTCCTTGATCCAGAAGCAGCTTAACAATGTCTTCATTTCCATTTACCAAAGCTGCTTGGAGAGCATTTCCATAACGACCACCTTGAGCATTCACATCTACTTTCTGCCTGAGGAGAACATCCACTACCTGCCTCAACCCCAGAAAACAAGCATAATAAAGTGCCTCTTCAATCAGTTCTGGATTCAAACCCAATCTATACACACTCTCATCATCTTCTGGGTAATAGACACGTAACCAGTTCATATATGGTCTACTCTTACCGCTGAAAAATATCACAACATTGGACATATCACAGCTTTCTCCTCCAGCTAATATATGCTTAAACCAATACCTCCCTGCATATTCAACTAATGGGTAACTGGAACTATCCCTTACTATATCAGTACACTTTCCAAAATGGATCAGATAGATGAGGCAAGATTGTCCAATAAAGTCCTGAGCTAACTGTTCATTGATGTTAAATGCTAACTCATTCCTTGGCACTGTCATCAAGAATTCCTTCACAGAGGGGTGAGCTAACTGTAATTCCTTTGAGGAACTCAACCATACACTATTGCTTTTGGTGATAACTCTAACCAGTGTTGACCCCACCACATTTTCTATTGTATTCTCCAAACCAAGTGTACAATCCTCTTCACAAAAGGTATTTTCTTGAACATCAATTGCAAATATTTCCTGTGCCATTTCAATTGTCACTGGCTCAAATGAGAATAATATCCAGTGCAGAATGGTTTGGGCCTCCTCTTTGTGATAGTCAGGAATGCCTTCCAAAGCTCGCTTATATGTATCTGCTAGATTCTTTGGAAGGTTTTTCAATGCTGCTCGGATTGCCCTCCTTGTACCAATCTTTTTCAAAACTTGAAGCTGACAATCTACCCATCGAATTCTTCATTTAATCTGAGTTAGCTTCCCTCAAAGTCAAGCACACAATTGAAATCTACTTACTGGCCATGGGCTCCATTAACTAAACTGTCCTTTATCTCACTTTCTATCCCCTTGAATGGACCTGTATCTTTATATACAGCCTTATCTATATGTTTTATAATATCTTTCATTCCCCCTTCATCATCCAATGATAACTTTCCAGTATTCTGAGACTGTTCCAAACTTTTGGGCATGGGATTTCGAGATGAAACCATGATGTACACATTTCCAATTTTCAGTAGTGTCTGAACAAATTTAGCCACCTCATCTGGGTCCTGACACTCATCCATTGCATCCAGAATAATGTATGTATGTCCTGGGAAATAATTGACTAGACTCAAAAGCACTTCTTGCATATCACTAACAGATACTTTCTTGTCACCCTTATCACTCTTTTCAAAAAGGTCTCTGAGAACATTTTGATTATAGCTGGGATGCATGCCTATTTCCTTCAGGAGAGAAGCAACTAGTCCTTCCTGAGTGATCTTTGCTTTTGTACTACCAAGTGTGTCAAAATAGTGGTAGAACACCTCTTGGTGCTTCTCCTTCAGGGTTTTGATGATGTTAGTACTTATTCCTCCATCAGTAATGTAATTTCTGAGCTACTATTAGAAAACTCACCAAAGAAATGTTTTTCCTGATCCAGCTGAAAAACTTTAGTTAGTATAAAATAGCACACAAAAACAATAATGTACCTTTGCCATCCAACCAGAAAAGATTGCCATTCTCTTTCCATTGAACAAATCTGGTATCCTCAAGAAGCCATATTCCTGTACCTTCTGTCATTTTGTTGCTTGCTGCAACATAGTTTGATGAAGAATCTGTGGCATTGAGCCATTCTTGGACAATCTTGCTATTGAATTCTATGTGTGAATAAATCAAGTTGAAAATTATTATTTCAAATCTAATGACAGTGCTCTACCTGAAGACAAAATATTAACCTGATTTCCTTTGACTACATTGATTGTGGATTGATTCATTGAGATATTATGGCTATGATTGAATATTCTTTTGTCACAGTGAATGAGAGATCATGATGCCCCAAAGAAAAATCTCTCACCCAACAGCAGGAGCATTTGTATCCCCAACTCCTAGTTCTGGATTGTCATTCATAGTCCAATTTCCAATTCTGAACTGCTTGATCAGAGTGGGTTACGAGTCAATGACGATAAGGCTGTAACAAGAAGCGAAGATAATCCAAATGCATGTGACTATTCTATTTCAGTTGTCAAAAATTAAGGTTTGGGCGCGTCGGAATGTTCCTTGTTAATGTTGAAACTTTATTTCCACTTATAAATAGCAGCGAATTCCCACTGAGCCTTGTGGTGCGAACAAATACGGACTAAGTGGAGACTGCCCCATGGCAGTCAGTTCAAACTCGGAGCATTAGACCGCATTCGCAAAGAGAATTCTGAAAGCTCCAACAAATACAAAACCCATTCAGTAAAGCTTAAAAAATGGCCAAATTTCTCTTTGCGAATGCGGTCTATTGCAGCATAAAAAGTTTTCATAATAGACTCTTGAGTAAAATTCTCTTGGCCTACTGGCAGCTTCAGAATCATTTTCTTTCCGTTTAACAAGGACTTCTACCCTTCGAGTTCAAGTGAGCGATAAACAATTTATCTGGCACATGTATATCTTGTAATCCGCGGTTTCCCCTCAAACTTCTACATTCCAGCCTGAGAAAAAATATTGTGTAACACTCGAAATCACTGAACAACTCGGTCAAAATACTGCAGTAGTTCAAGCGGAATATAACCGACGATATCAATGTTAACTACATTTCTGCTTGGACGTAACTAAGTAGCCACTATGGACTCTTCGCTGAATCAATCTCTTGATATTCATTTTGGGTACCTTTGACACTCTTTTGAGCCCGAACTTGCCTGACCAACTGATTGGACAGTGAGGACTCTTCTAATTCATTGCAAACTCGGTGACCTTCGGAGCAGTTGTTTTGAGGTGGAACAGATGGAAATCATGCCACTGGCGCCCATAAAATATAATGTGGGCCCTCTGCTGTTTTCTCTATCAAGTCGGTGCTTGCCTTGAGTGATTGAGTGGTGGATTGATTGGAGAGTTTGCTATCTACTTTTGTGTTCTAGTCCTATCGAGCTTCGTATTGGTTGTTTAGGTACATTGTTTTTAACTTGTATCTCCATATGGTACCTACCTGTAAATATTTTATACTACTTGCAGTGCAAGTACAATGTCCTTGAACGTCACAGTCGTGGCAATTTGTCCCAGATACTATATTAAGGGACCACAGTGCATTTCATAGTATACTAAGCAACTTCAGTTAACCTGCTCGCCCACCCGGGCCGCTCGAAGAGGCTTTAAAAGAGAGTGAGAAATTATATCCATCTGGTTCTGTATCTTCAAGCTCGAGTAATGTATGACCTTCTTATCAAATTGGCATCTACATCTATAGATATACATGCAAAGAACATAGGCAAGGGAGGGAAAGTTGGGTCGTACAGCTAAGTGCGGATTCCCGAGAATCCCTCTTGTTTCATTATACATACATACATCTGCACACTGATTGATTGAATCTGTAGAACACTTACTTAGTACAAAACAAGCTCGGGCTTCTAGTCCAAGATGCATGTTATGATTTGAATTTTGGACATATAAGAACGGGCAGGTGATGATTGATTTGGATTGATCTATCGAACGAGGACCTATTTCAAAGGAGTAGAGAGTAGAGAATTGACACACATTAATCAGAAGAACACTCTCCCTCTTCTCATGTACTAATAACGGTCCGTACTAGTATCAGTTTGTATACGAGAGCAAAGAAAGCGACGTCGGGAGCATATTGTCCAGTGGGAATCCGAAAAACAGCGCGAATTACTTATCCGCCATTAACGTTGGCACTCCTGGCTCCCCGGCATTCAGGAACCTTTGCTAAGTGAAAAGATGAATCACCATTCTGGTACCGCGACAATGCTCCGCCAATTCTGTTTTGACTTGGACGAGGTCCGGGAAGGGATTGGACTTGGGTTCGGACTCGGAGATGACAGCGACTCTATGTACGAAACTGTAAATTAGAAGAAAGACATTTTATTTTCGCCACATCAAGATCGTGACATACTTATGTGTATTTCTTATGCCTTACGACGTAAGAATAAGAATAATTACGGGCCCTCAAGCTCGAGCTCAAGGTCTCACGTGAAAGTGGCGAAGAACCGTTGCCATTTTTAGATTTTCTCACCTCGAACCACTCGTTGTTCTTACGTACAAACACTCGTCCAATCATAGGCACTGCGAGCAATGGAAGCGAGACGACATGTCTGGATGGAGTGGTGATTACGGGTCGTGCTAGTCGTGGTTCTGGTCTCAACTCAAGATAGTCCGTCTATGAGGAGATTGTTCGTTAGTACGTGTTTCTGCCTGGCAAGGTGCGTCAATTCGTCAGTGTCATGTTTTCCTCTCGCTCACCCCACGGTTTGTCCTACCTGCTCCCCACTTCCTTATTATTTGCCTATTACTGGACCTTTACAAAATGCTACATAGCCACGCTCATCAAAGGCGCCTTGGGCTACGCTGTCCAACTCTCTGCCAATTCCAACGACGTGGGTGGTGGAGTGACCATGTCTAGTTGTGACTTTGACCTACCAAACTTCAATTCGAACTCGGGCCCGGACCTGGATTTGCATCCTCAATGTGTACAATTAGGCTATTCCGTCATCATGCATACGATATCCTCTTATCCCGACAATGACAACCTCGACTAGCTTCTCAACACAAACGATTAGCGGCTCCATTGACTCGTTGAATCCTTCGAATCAAGCTCTTCACAACGTGGTCCTTCGTACTACACCAGTTCTCTGTTCTCTCAATCGTTGCACTCAACTCCAAATTTTCGTTCCCTCCGTTGTTTAATCCAAGACCAGGCGACCATGATACTACAATAGGATCGACAATGTCGCACCTGACTCACGGAAAAGTCGACGAGAGCTCCAAGATACATTCTAAAGTGGCCAGTTGCTATTCTATCATACCAACCAGCCGGGTGTACACCGAAAAAGAGGGAGAAAGACGGAAATACTGATGGGTCTGGGATGTATAGGTGATCATAGGACCTCAACCTGCAATCTACCTCGCACACGTGAATCTCAACTCGGTCCTCTTTGAGGGTTTCATGGCTAATGGCTTCGATGCTGGTGGTCAACGCACTGCTACCGTCAATGGTACGTCTTACTTCCCCTCCTTCGAAATCCACATCTCAACCTCTTTCCTCTCCTTCCCTTACCCAGTCGAAACTTCCGTGGCTTCCCCACCAGAATCAGAGGCTCCGAATTGATGGACAAAGTCTACAAACGATCCCTCCGTTTCGGTACTCGCATCATCACCGAACCCATTTTTAAATCGATTAATCCCACTGTCCATTCCGATACTGGCATGAAGGTCAGGAAGATGAGGAGCCTGAGACGGCTGACACCGTCATCGTCGATACTGGTGCTAGCGCGAAGGGGTTGGGGTTGAAAGATGAAGAAGCGTATCGGCAGAGCGGGATTAGTGCTTGTGCAGTCTCCGATGGGGCTGTTCCGATTTCCAGGTGTGTTTTTTGTTGCGTATAGCTGACCTCACCTGACTGTGACTTCGCAAGTTTGGGACATGCACTGCAGGAAAACCTCTAGTTGTCATCGGTGGTGCTGACTCTGCAGCCAAAGAAGCTACTTGTTCATCGTGTTCCTGACGGCTCTCATTCATTTTCTCGTCCACCTCACATATGTTCTCTTGGCTACGTTGCTATCAATAACCCCTTCCCTCATTGCTCTTCTGCCCTGCTCCCCCTTACTCTCCTTCCTGCAACGGTGTAACAAAACCTTGTGAAAGGGACCTCACAAAACACGTCTCCCATATCTACGACCTCGTCCGTCTCAACGAGCTCCGCGCTTCGAAAATAGTGGTGAAACAATTGGTGAACAATCCTAAGATTGTGCGTATGTATGTATCTCTCCTTCCTCTCCATTCTTTCCCTCCTCCCTCTTCTCTCCTTGCGCTTTGGACTGCTGCATGCTCGCTAGTAGTATCCATATTCATGTTTACTAACATCCAACATCCATATATAGACCATCCTCTGGAACACTGCAGGTGCCAAAACGTCAAGGCAATGACGAGCTATTGAAGAACCTCTTGGATCAGGAGCGTTCAGACGGGCTCGGAGAAAGTTTTAGCCGTGAATGGATTATTCTACGCTCCCGGTATGTGGTTTTTTTTATGTTTTTCTTACCATCATACCGCATATACCCACCTACAACAATACGACAGATTTACTAACTCGCTTTTTTTCTCTTTCCTTTCCTCCCTTCCCTTCTCAACCAAAAACACCAGGTCACGAACCCGCAACGGCGATCTTTCCGCACCCAACTCCAGACCGATCCAGATGGGTATATATCGTCACCGTACCTGGAACGGACTCAGACTTCTGTGAGAGGTGTTTTTGTGGCTGGAGATGTACAGGATAGGAGGTACAGGCTGTTCCAAGTGCTGGAAGTGGATATATGGCTGCGTTTGAAGCGGAGAGGTTGATTGCGGAGAAGGAGATGATGGGGGTGTAGAGAGAGCGGGGGGAAGGGGGGGAGACTGACAACGGAGATAAGAAAATGAGTGTCGGTCTAGGGATACGCACATAAGTGGTGTGAGTTTAAATCTCGTTGGGAAAGAAGACAATACGCGGAGATACATACGTACATATGATCCAGAAGCAGCTTCACAATGCCTTCATTTCCATTTTCAGAGGCTGCTTGGAGAGCATTTCCATAAACACCACCTTGAGCATTCACATCTGCTTTCTGCCTCAGAAGAATATCCACTACATGCCTCAGCCCTAGAAAACAAGCATAATAAAGAGCCTCCTCAATCATTTCTGGAATTAAATGGTATCTATCCAGATTCTGATCATGTTCTGGGTAATAGATACATAACCAGTTTATATATGGTCCACTCTTACTGCTTAACAATCTCACAACATTAGATATATCACAGCTTTCCCCTCCAGCTAATATATGCTTAAACCAATACTTCCCTGCATATTCAACTAATGGATAACTGGTTTTCTTCATTGCTATATCAGTACAATTTCCAAAATGGATCAGATAGATGAGGCAAGATTGACCAATCAAGTCCTGAGCTAACTGTTCATTAATGTAGAATGCTGACTCATTCCTTGGCACTGTCATCAAGAATTCCTTCACAGAGGGGTGAGCTAACTGTAATTCCTTTGAGGAACTTGACCATACACTATTGCTTTTGGTGACAACTCTAACCAGTGTTGATCCCACCACACTTTCTATAGTATTCTCCAAACCAAGTGTACAATCCTCTTCACAAAACATATTTTCTCCAACATCAATTGCAAATATCTCCTGTGCCATTTCAATTGTCACTGGCCTGAATGAGAATAATATCCACTGTAAAATACATTTAGCTTCATCTTTGTGATAGTCCGGAATGCCTTCTAAAGCTCGCTTATATGTATCTGCTAGGTCCTTTGGAAGGTTTTTCAATGCTGCTCGGATTGCCCTCCTTGTACCAATCGCTTTCAAAACTTGAAGTTGACAATCTACCCATCGAATTCTTTATTAAATCTGAGTTAGCCTCCTTCAAACTAACACACCAGATCAAAATCCACTTACTGGCCATGGGCTCCATTAACTAACCTGTCCTTTATCTCATTTTCTATCCCCTTAAATGGACCTGTATCTTTATATACAGCCTTATCTATATGTTTTATAATATCTTCCATTCCCCCTTCATCATCCAATGACAACTTTACAGTATTCTGAGACTGTTCCAAACTTTTGGGTATGGGATTTCGAGATGAAACCATCATGTATACATTTCCAACTTTCAACAGTGTCTGGATAAATTTGGAAACCTCATCTGGTTCCTGACACTCATCCATTTCATCCAGAACAATGTATGTATGTCCTGGGAAATGATTGACTAGACTCAAAAGCACTTGTTGCATATCACTAACAGACACTTTCTTGTCACCCTTACTGCTTTTTTCAAAAAGATCTCTGAGAACATTTTGATTATAGCTGGGATGCATCCCTATTTCCTTCAGGAGAGAAGCAACCAGTCCCTCCTGAGTGATCTTTGCTTTTGTACTACCAAGTGTATCAAAATAGTGGTAGAACACCTCTTGATGCTTCTCCTTCAGGGTTTTGATGATGTTTGTACTTACTCATCCATCAGTACCGTGGTTTCCAAATTACTGTTAGAAAACTCACCAGAGGAATGTTTTTCCTGATCCAGCTGAAGAAATGTTAGTATAAAATAGCACACACAAAGGATGATGTACCTTTGCCATCCAACCAGAAAAGATTGCCATTGTCCTTCCATTGAACAAATCTGGTATCCTCAAGAAGCCAGATTCCTGTACCTTCTGTTATTTTGTTGCATGCTGCAACATATTTAGAAGAAGAATCTGTAGCATTGAGCCATTCTTGGACAATCTTGCTATTGAATTCTATATATGAATGAAGTTATCCAAATGTGAGCATGATTGTTTCAAATCTGATGAACATGCTCTACCTGGAGACACAAAATTGTACTGATCTCCTTTGACTGCATTGATTGTGGAGTTACTCATGGAAATATTGTGGCTATGATTTAATACTCTTTTGACAAAGTGATTGAGTCAGTTACACCAGAGATCATGTTCCCAAACAAAAAATTCTCACCCAACAGCAAGAGCATTTGTATCCCCAACCCCTAGTTCTGGATTGTCATTCATAGTCCAATTTCCGATTCTGAACTGCTTGATCAGAGTGGGTTACAAGTCAATGATGACAAGGCTGTAACAAGAAGCAAAGATAATCCAAATGCATGTGACTATTCTATTTCAGTTGTCAGAAATTAAGGTTTGGGCACATCGGAATGTTCCTTATCGCTGAAGATTTATTTCCGGATCCAGTTATAAATAGCAGTGAGCTCCCGCTGAGCCTTGTTATGCGAACAAATACAGACTGTCACTAAGTGGAGATTGCTCGGGGCCTCAAAGTTGGAGCATTGCACCATGAAAAATGTTTATAATAGGCTTTTGAGGAGTAAAATTCTCTTGGCCTACTGACAGCTTCAGGATCATTTTCTTTTGTTTAATGAGGACTTCTACCCTTTGAGTTAGTAATCAAACAATTTACCTAGCACATACATATCTTATAATCCATAATTTCCCCTTCTATATTTCAGCTTGAGAAAGGATAATGTGTAACTTGGGCAAAATACTACAGTAGTTCAAGCAGGATATAACCGACAATACCGACATCATACACTGCCCGGGTTGTTGTCGCAATCAATACAACATACTATACTCTGTACATACTCAACTGGACTTACCGAGAACCAATGTTAACTACATTTCTGCCAGTACGACTCGGACGTAATTCAGTAACCACTATGAACTCTTCGCTGAATCAATCTTTTGATACTTATTTCGGGTACCTTTGATATTTTTCTCGAGCCCGAACTTGCCTGACCAACTGATTGGACTGAGGACTCTTCTAATTCATTGCAAACTCAGTGACCTTCGGAGCAGTTGTTTTGAGGTGGAACAGACGGAAATCATGCCACTGGCGTCCATAAAGTTACGAGGCCGACTTTAGGAGGACTCGTCCTTACTAACCTTGACTCGCACAGGTGGCTGTGTTGTTGTTGGGACATATCTCCGGATAGACATGATTGCCGTTTTTGCCGCTCAAAGTCAAGTGACCGGTCCAACCAACAACCAGCTACCGGTGGCACCTGACCTCGGAATTGCACGGCTAACTAGGCCTCGTACACGCCGCGCGAAGCGACGGCCCTTTTCCTTCATATAATGTGGGCCTTCTGGTAGTTCTCTATCGAGTCGGTACTTGCCTTGAGTGATTGAGTGGTGGATTGGAGAGTTTGCTATCTACTTTTGTGTTCTAGTCCTATTGAGCTTCGTATTGGTTGTTTAGGTACAAAGTTGTCTTTAACTTGTACCTCCATATGGTACCTACCTGTGAATATTTTATACTACTTGCAGTGCAAGTATGATGTCCTTGAACGTCACAGTCGTGGCAATTTGTCCCAGATAGTATGTACAAGGGACCATAGTGCATTCCATAGTATACTGAGCAACTTCAGTTAACTTGCTCACCCGCCGCTCAAAGAGGCTTTAAAGAGAGTGAGAAATTATATTCATCTAGTTCTGTATCTTCAAGCTCGAGTATGACCTTCTTATCAAATCGGCATCTACATCTATACATGCAAAGAACATAGGCAAGAGAAAGAAAGTTGACGGGGCTGCCCGCCCGCCCTTGGGTCATACAGCTAAGTGCCGAGAATCCCTCTTGTTTCATTATACATACATATGCACGTCGCGTCATTACTGATTGAATCTGTAGAACACTTACTTAGTACAAACCAATCTCGGGCTTCTAGTCCAAGATGCATGTTATGATTTGAATTTTGGACATAAGAACGGACAGGTGGTGATTGATTTGGATTGATCTATCGAACGAGGACCTATTTCAAAGGAGTAGAGAGTAGAGAATTGACACACATTAATCAGAAGAACACTCTCCCTCTTCTCATGTACTAATAACGGTACGTACTAGTATCAGTTTGTATACGAGAGCAAAGAAAGCGACGTCATATTGTCCAGTGGGAATCCGAAAAACAGCGTGAACTACTTATCCGCCATTAACGTTGACATTCCTGGCTCCCCGGCATTCAGGATCCTTTGCTAAGTGAAAAGATGAATCCCCATTCTGTTACCGCGACAATGCTCCGACAATTCTGTTTTGACTTGGACGAGGTCCGGGAAGGGATGGGACTTTGGGTTCGGACTCGGAGATGACAGCGACTCTATGTACGAAACTGTAAATTAGAAGAAAAACATTTTAGTTTCGCCTCATCGAGATCATGACATACTTAAGAATGTGTTTGTCTTATGCCTTGCGACGTAAGAATAATCGTTACGGACCCTCAAGGGCCTCAAGGCCTCAAGCTCGAGCTCAAGGCCTCACGTGAAAGTGGCGAAGATTGCCATTTTTAGATTTTCTCACCCTCAAACCGCTGTTCTTACGTACAAATTCTCGTCCAATCGTACTTAAGTAGGCACCGCGAGCCTCTGCCAGCCAATGGAAGCGAGATGACGTGTCTGGATGAAGTGGTGATATACGGGTCGTCGAGCTGAGTACAGCGAGCGCTAGTCGTCATTCTGATTCCAATGCAAGCTAGTCCGTCTACGAGGAGATGGTTCGTTAGTATCTGTTTCTACATGGCAAGGTGCGCAGTTCGTCAGTGTCATGGTTTTCTCTCGCTCACTCCACGGTCTGTTTTACCTGCTCCCCACTTTCTTAGTATGCACCTATTTCTTTACATAAAAAAATACTACACAGTCACACTCATCAAAGGCGCCTTGGGCTACGCGATCCAACTCTCCGCCAATGCCAACGACGTGGGTGGTGGAGCGACCATGTTTAAATGCAACCTTGACCCGCCAGAATTCGATTCCAACTCGGACCCAGACCCGGACTCGCATACTCGAGTCTCGATACGTACAATTGGGCTATCCTGTCATCACGTGTACGATATCCTCTATCCCGACAATGAGAACCCCGACCAGCGTCTCGACACAAACGTTTAGCGGGTCCAATGCTGATTCCTTCGAATCAAGCTTTTCACAATGTCGTCCTTCATACTATACCGATCTACTGTTCTCCCAGTCACTGTGCTCCGTTCCAAATTCTTGTTCCCTCCGTTGTTTAATCCAAGACCAGGCGACCATGATACTACAACAGGATCGACAATGTCGCCCCTGACTAGCAGAAAAGTCGACGAGAGCTCCAAGATGCATTCTAGAGTGGTCAGTTACTATCCTATCGTACCAGCTAGCTGAGTGTACACCAAAAAAGAGGGAGAAAAACGGAAATACTGATGGGTTTGGGATGTACTATAGGTGATCATTGGACCTCAACCTGCAATCTACCTCGCACAAGCGAATCTCGACTTGGTCCTCTTTGAAGGTTTCATGGGTAACGGCTCCGCCGCTGGTGGTTCAACGCACCGCTACCATCAATGGGTACGTCTTCCTTCCCCTCCCTCAAAATCCACAACTCAACCTCCCTCCTCTCCTTCTCTCATCCAGTCGAAAACTTCCCTGGTTTCCCCACCAGAATCCTTGGCCCTGAATTGATGGACAAATTTTGCGAACAATCCCTCCGTTTTGGTACTCGCATCATCACCGAGACCATCTCTAAAATCGATTTATCCAACCTTCCGTTCCGATACTGGTGTGAAGGTCAGAGAGATGAGCAGGCCGAGACGGCTGATCTGGTTATTGTCACTACTGGTGCTAGCACGAAAGAGATTGGGATTGAAAGGTGAAGAGGTCCATTGGTAGATTGGGATTAGTGCTTGTGCAGTCCGCGATGGGGCCATTCCAATTTTCAGTTGTGTTTTTGTCGTGTATGGCTACCCAACCTGAACTGACCTGACTTCGCTTTGGGACACGCAGGAACACGTCTCCAGCTGTCATCGGTGGTGGTGACTCTGCAGCCGAAGAAGCTACTTGTACATCGGTTCCTCATGGCTCTCATTCATTTTCTCGTCCACCTCGCATATCTTCTCTTGCTACGTTGCTATCAATAACCCCTTCCCTCATTCCTCTTCTGCCCTGCTCCTCTTGCTCTCTTTCCCGCGACGGCGTAACAAACCCTTATGAAAGGGACCTCACAAAATACGCCTCCCACATCTATGTCCTTGTCCGTCTCAACGAGCTCTGCGCTTCGAAATCCACGGCGAAACAATGAATGAATAATTTTAAAATTGTGCGCATATACATATCTTTCTTTCCTTTCCATTCCTTCCATCTCCCTCGCCCCTCCTTATGCTTTGGACTGCTGCATGCTCACTAGTATCATGTTTTTTAACGTCTTACGTCTATATATAGATAGACCATCCTGGAACACCGTAGCTACCGAATGTCAAAGCAACGACTCACTACTGAAAAACCTCTCGGATTACTTAGGAACGTTCCGACGGGCCCAGAGAAAGATTTAGCCATGGTTGTTTTACGCCCCGGTATGTGGTTTTTTTTTATGTTTTTCTTACCATCATACCGCATATACCCACCTACAACAATATGACAAATTTACTAACTCGCTTTTTCTTCCCTTCCCTTCCTTCTCCTTCCTTTCCCAACCAAAAAATTAGATCACGAACCTGCAACGGCGATCTTTCCGCACCCAACTCCGGATCGATCCAGGCAGGCACATCGTTACTGTACCTGGAACGGACTCAGACTTCTGTGAGAGGCGTGTTTACGGCTGGTGATGTACAGGATAAAGGGTATAGACAGGTCACTACGAGTGTTGGAAGTGGATGTATGGCTGCGCTTGAAGCGGAGTCGGAGACGATGGGGGAGTCGAGAGAGAGCGGGGGGAAGGAAGAACTGACAACAGAGATAAGGAAATGGATGTTGGTCTAGGGATACGTACATAAGTGGTGTGAGTTTAAATCTCGTTGGGAAAGAGGACAATACGAGGATACATATGTACATATGAGCTCGAGTTTAATAGTATGTAAATATAGTAAGTGCGTCTTTTTTTCCTTGTTCTTTTTTCAATGAGCATTCTTTACTCTGTAATACGCACATATAAGTACAGAACGTATTTTTTTAGAGAATCAATAGATAGAAATCATGCTAAACATAAAAAATGTCATCCCGATGTAGAGTCAGTGTCTGTACATGTATCATGAAGTCAAATGATTGAACGGTCGAGCGTTCGCGAGAATTGGAGAATTCGATTTATTTCATTTGATTGAGCGTTGCATCGACAACATCCCTGTCATAGTTTTCTGAAAAGAAGAGATAAAAAAGATGAAGACTTACTTGCTTTGTCTTGATCAAAAAGACTTGAAATATTTACACCAAAAAGATATGGCAAATATTTGGTATCTTGGTGACATCTTTTGTCCGGAAAAAGGAGAATATATTTACTGGTACAACAAACAAAAGACCTTTCCGTTTGTTCTATATAGTTTACAGATTTCTACATTAATAGAAAAACCTCAATCTTTCACTGCAAAAATGAGAGATCCCTTGTTTTTGTGGGAAAAGATTTAATGTACAGACATGTAAACTATACAGAACACAGGAAAAGGTCTTTTGTAACTTTTTTTTGTACCCCCTTTCAAATATGCAGCAAAGATACTGAGTCTTTGTCATATGAACAGGTTAGACACCCGGGCCCAAAACCCTTTCTTAACTTCGGCCAAAGATGGGCCAGAAAGTGAAGCCTCATCCTTTCTGACTCATATTTGGCCGAAAAATTGGTGGACCCAAGCAGTGCAAGGTAGGAATATAAACACTAGAATGTACTTACCCTGACATAAATTCAGAGGTGCTGAGGATTACACTGCAAAGATGTCCCATATTTCCCAACAAGGAATCAAGGATTCCCTCTTCTTCTGGACAAAGACATTGAACATGTCCTTTGAAATGAGATAATTTTTTGAGGTAAAGATTAGGCAAAGAGAGAATATCTCTGCAATCTTTTCAACAAACATTTTGGATCTTTAGAGCAAATGATAGGTGGGAAAGTTAGTTTTCATGTGTGTTGCATCATTTTTGGGACAAAAAAATTAGAATCAATAAGTGTGTGATTGAAAAACAGTGACTCTGAAAACCAGCTTTGATATCATTTTAGAGGAACTACTTTGAGGAATGTGGGCTGAATTTTAATCATACTGAGTAGAGACTAAAGACTGCATATTGAACAAAGAATAAAGTTTTTTTCAAGACATGGGTCATAAGGTATTACTAGAAATACCGATCAGAGCAATCAGAAAAAAATTGCAGGAGTAATTTGAGATCAGACTAGCAACTAGTTTTTACTAGTGGAGATTAGCTTCATCAGCAAGTCAGCAAGTAGATAGTTCACAATGATGTCATATTCATAACCTCCACCTTAAGCAGTGAAAGCTGCTCCTTGGTCCAGAAGCAGCCTGAAAATGGTTCGATTTCTATTTTTATAGGCTGCATAGAGAGCATTTGCATAATGACCACCTTGAGCTTTCACATCTGCTCCTTGTTCAAGAAGCAGCTTCACAATGCCTTCATTTCCATTGAAAGAGGCTGCTTGGAGAGCATTTCCATAATGGCCACCTTGAGCATTCACATCTGCTCCTTGATCCAGAAGCAGCCTCACAATGCCTTCATTTTCCTTCAAAGAAGCTGCTTGGAGAGCATTTCCATAAACACCACCTTGAATATTCACATGTGCTCCTTGATCCAGAAGCAGCTTCACAATGGCTGCATTTCCATCAAGAGAGGCTGCTTGGAGAGCATTTCCATAAAAACCACCTTGAGCATTCACATGTGCTCCTTGATCCAGAAGCAGCTTCACAATCCCTTCATTTCTATCTAAAGAGGCTGCTTGGAGAGCATTTCCATAAAAACCACCTTGAGTATTCACGTCTGCTCCTTGATCCAGAAGCAGCTTCACAATCCCTTCATTTCCATTTCCAGAGGCTGCTTGGAGTGCATTTCCATAATCACCACCTTGAGCGTTCACATTTGCTTGATCCAGAAGTAGCTTCACAATGCTTTCATTTCCATTAAAAGAGGCTACTTGGAGAGCATAACCATAACCATCTGGAGCATTCACATCTGCTCCTTGATCCAGAAGCAGCTTGACAATACCTTCACTTCCATTTTCACAGGCTGCTTGGAGAGCATTTTCATATTCACCACCTTGAGCATTCACATCTGCTCCTTGATCCAGAAGTAGCTTCACAATGCCTTCATTTCCATTGAAAGAGGCTGCTTGGAGAGCATTTCCATAATAACCACCTTGAGCATTCACATCTGCTCCTTGATCCAGAAGCAGCTTCACAATACCTTCACTTCCATTTTCACAGGCTGCTTGGAGAGCATTTCCATAATCACCACCTTGAGCATTCACATCTGCTTTCTGCCTGAGAAGAATATCTACTTCCTGCCCCAACCCCAGAAAACAAGCATGATAAAGAGTCTCTTCAATCAATTCTGGATTCAAATCCCATCTATCTACATTCTCATCCTCTTCTGGGTAATAGATACTTAACCAGTTTATATACGGTCCACTCTTTTTGCTGAAGAACCTCACAACATTGAATATATTACAGCTTTCCCCTCCAGCTAATAAATGCTTAAACCAATACTTCCCTGCATATTCAACTAATGGGTAACTGGATTTATCCATTGCTATATCAGTACAATTACCAAAATGGATCAGATAGATGAGGCAAGATTGTCCAATAAATTCCTGAGCTAACTGTTCATTGATGTAAAATCCTGATCCATTTCTTGGCACCATCGTCAAGAATTCCTTCACAGAGGGATGAGCCAACTGTAATTCCTTTGAGGAACTTGACCATACACCATTGTTTTGGGTGATAACTCTAACCAGTGTTGACCCCACCACATTTTCTATTGTATTCTCCAAACCAAGTGTACAATCCTCTTTACAAAACATATTTTCTTCAACATCAATTGCAAATATCTCCTGTGCCATTCCAAGTGTCAGTGGCTCAAATGAGAATAATATCCAGTGCAAAATGCTTTGGGCCTCTTCTTTGTGATAGTCAGGAATGGCTTCCAAAGCTTGCTTATATGTATCTGCTAGATCCTTTGGAAGGTTTTTTAATGCTGCTCGGATTGCCCTCCTTGTACCAATCTTTTTCAAAACTTCAAGCTGACAATCTACCCATCGAATTCTTCATCAAATCTTAGTTAGCTTCCCTCAAAGTAAAGTACAATCAAAATTTACTTACTGGCCATGGGCTCCATTAACCAATCTGTCCTTTATCTCATTTTCTATCCCCTTAAATGGACCTGTATCTTTATATACAGCCTTATCTATATGTTTTATAATATCTTCCATTCCCCCTTCATCATCCAACAACAACTTTACAGTATTCTGAGACTGTTCCCAAACATTTGGGCATGGGATTTCGAGATGAAACCATGATGTATACATTTCCAATTTCCAACAGTGTCTGGAGAAATTTGGCCACCTCATCTGCTTCCTGACACTCATCCATTGCATCCAGAATAATGTATGTATGTCCTGAGAAATGATTGACTAGATTCAAAACTGCTCCTTGCATATCACTAACAGGTACTTTCTTGTCACCCTCATCACTTTTTTCGAAAAGATCTCTGAGAACATTTTGTTTATAGCTGGGATGCATGCCTAATTCCTTCAGGAGAGAAGCAACCAGTCCCTTCCTGAGTGATCTTTGCTTTTGTACTACCAAGGGTGTCAAAATAGTGGTAAAACACCTCTTGATGCTTCTCCTTCAGGGTTTTGATGATGTTCGTACTTATTCATCCATCAGTACTGTGGTTTCCGAGTTACTGTTAGAAAACTCACCAAAGAAATGTTTTTCCTGATCCAGCTAAAAAACTTTAGTTGGTATAAAATATCACACAAAAAGGATGTTTTACCTTTGCCATCTAACCAGAAAAGATTGCCATTCTCTTTCCATTGAGCAAATCTGGTATCCTCAAGAAGCCATTTTCCTGTACCCTCTGTCATTTTGTTGCATGCTGCAACATATTTTGAAGAAGAGTCTGTAGCATTGAGCCATTCTTGGATAATCTTGCTATTGAATTCTATATATGAATGAAGTTATCCAAATGTGAGCATATTGTTTCAAATCTGATGAATATGCTCTACCTGGAGACATAAAATTGTACTGATCTCCTTTGACTGCATTGATTGTGGAGTTACTCATGGAAATATTGTGGCTGTTAGTGAATACTCTTTGTCACAGTGATTGAAAAAGTTACACCAGAACTAATGGTCCAAAAGAAACATGATCTCTCACCCAAAAGTAAGAGCGCTTGTATCCCCTGGTTCTGGATTGTCATTCATAGTCCAATTTCCAATTTTGAACTGCTTGATCGAAGTCGTTACGAGTCGATGATAATAGGCCGTAACAAGACGCGAAGATAATCCAAATGCATGTGGACTATTCTATTTCAGTTGTCAAAAATTAAGGTTTGGCGCGTCGGAATGTTCCTTGTCAAAAATTAAGGTTTGGGCACGTCGGAATGTTCCTTGTTATTGTTAAAACTTTATTTCCACTTATAAATAGCAGCGAATTCCCACTGAGCCCTCGCGGTGGTGCGAACA